>PVJS01032525.1:0-22732 GCA_004027185.1 Glis glis | reverse complement strand
TCTAGGTTGGTTCCATAATTTGGCCACTGTGAATTGTGCTGCTATGAACATGGGTATGCATATATTACTGTTGTTTTCTAGTTTCAATCCCTTTGGTATGATACCCAGTAGTGGAATAGCCGGATCATATGGTAGATCCATTCCCAGTTTTCTGAGGAATCTCCACACTGATCTCCACAGTGGTTGAACTAGTTTGCAAATCCCACCAACAGTGTAGAAGAGTCCCAATTTCCCCACATCCTCGCCAACATTTGTTGTTGTTTGACTTCTTAACGCTCCTGCGCCTTTCCAGTCCAGCCCCTCCACTAGCCATCTGCTCTTCCATCTCTGCTGCTCTGCCCACCTCTGCCTGCCTGGCTCGTCCGCGGTATGCAAATACTCACGGTGTCCCCAGAGTCCTGGACCCTGGACCTGGGGGCCCTTCGCAGTCCTGCTGTGGCTTTCCTAGAGGGTTGCTGACACTCTCTCAGGAATTCTCCTTCCCTGGCATCTCTGATGCAGTGGTCTCCTCTTTTTACTCTAACTTCTCTCAAGTCATTCCTCTAAGTGTTTCTGCAGGGCTCCTCTTTCTTGGAACCCTCAGTGGATTCGTCTAGAACCCCTGCCCTTCACGATCTCCACTCTCCCTCCGATGACCTCCTCTCTTCTCTTGACTTTAGGTATCATTCCATCCCCTTGCCTGCTTCTGCCGGGCCTCTTCCTCAGAACCCACCTCCCCACCTACCCCCAAACTTAGATCAGGCCCCTCTTCCATGGACATCCTTAGCTCTCTGCCCCTGTCCTTTCTTTATCCTAACATTGGCATATTAGTAACACCTGCCTCGTGGGTTGGTCGTGAGGATTAAATGAGGGACCACACATCAAGTGTCTGAAATAGTGCCTGGCACAGGGTAAGTCTCAGTAAAACCCCAGATGTCAATATTACTGTTATTAGTATTTAACTTTTTTTCACATTTCAGACTGAACCCAGGGGCATTCTACCTTGGAGCTACACTCCCAGCCCTATTTTATTTATTTATTTATTTATTTATTTATTTATTTATTTATTTTTGCAGTACTGGGGATTGAACCCAGGGGCATTTTACCTCCGAGCTACACCCCCAGCCCTATTTTTTATTCTTTATTTTGAAACTAGGTCTCACGAAGTTGGGGAGGGCCTCACTAAGTAGCTGAGGCTGGCCGCGAACCCGGATTCTCCAGTCTCAGCCTCCCAAGTACTGGGATTACAAGCATGCTCCACCACGCCCGGCTATTTTATTTATTTTTAAAATTTTGAAACAGGGTCTCGCTAAGTTACTGAGGCTGGCCTTGAACCTGTGATCCTCCTGTCTCAGCCTCCCAAGTACCGGGATTACAGATTTGTGCCGCCATGCCCGGCTTGTTACTAGTATTTTTACTAATATTTTCTACTTTACCACACTTGAACTCTTGGGAGCATAAACCATATCCTCTTACTTCTTAACATCCTTCCCTCCTACCCCCTCTCTGTGTCTCTGAAGTACAACAGAAGCTTTAAAATGCTTGTGATGCATTGAGAACAGTGAAGAAGCTGTTCAAAGCTGCTTGTGGCGCATTCCGTTGTTAGCGTGCTTAGAGGCAGAGTTTCCTGGCAGCTCCAGAAAAAGCCAATTAGTTCAATAAGTTTTGGATTAGTAGAAAGGGGAAAAAAAACTAATGAGAATGTACCCCAGGAAAATGGAGTCCTAAGACACCTCAATAGATAGATCTTTGGCATACAAACCTTATAAGTACTTCTTAATGGTAGAGATTAAAATTTTTTCTCCTCAGTAGACTCTAATATCCTTGGAGAGGGAGATTTTGGCTGTCTAACTCATTATTGTTTTCCTGAACCTTCCATGAGGCCACATACTGAGTGGGTACTCAGTAAGCACTGAATATTGATTTAGATATTGATTATGAATTAGATATTGAGCCAATTTCCTAAATAAACAAATGCCACCTTGTGTTTCTTGCTTGTTTTTCCCCTACACCCATTTCTGGGTGTTTTTTTTTTTTCAAATTATCATGCCAGGAATAGGAAACAAGTCTGCTTGGGGGTCTTCAGTCAAGATGAATCCATCAGTCTCTTTCCTGAGGGATTTTCTCACCTGTAAATGATAGATGGTCCTGCAACCCGCTGTCCACCCATAGCTGTTGATGAAGATGGATTATTTCCAGTTTTTTAATTCTTTCTGTCCTCTGTGAAGTAAGCTCTTCCGTGCAAAAGATGTTGTGCCCTAGGTGTCTGGCATCCTCACGAGTAAAAGCTTCCTGTGAAGATGTGGCCTTTTAGAATGAAAGCCAGTGATCTTTAGAATTCTTGATTACCCAAAACCACCTGCTTGTCGAAGTCCTGCTCCATACTGCAAAGAGGAGCAAAGGATTTGACTGTCAGCTTTGGCCTTGGCATCCGTTCTGTGTTTAGAGCATGAATGTGTTGCTCTTTCCTTTCAGTGAAGAGAATTTTTCCATTCTGTTTCCACTCTAAAAGCTGTGTGTGCCTTGGAATTTTCCCATTGGGGTTGATTTCATAATTAGCCAGCTTTGCCTTTTGACAGTATATGCTGATGACTCTAGGTTCATAGAACAAAATAAGCCCCCAGAAATTATGAATGGTTCATAGATGAAAGCTACTCCCGGGAACAGGAGTCTCTCAAGGATTCGAACTTGCCCTACATCATCACCTCTTAGTTCATGGGTCCGCAAACTGGGGCCATGGGCCAAGTCCCATTGACTCTCTGGTCCTTTACTGAAAAAGTTTGCCAACTTCTGTTTTTTTTTTTTTTTTTGGCAGTACTGGGGATTGAACGCCGGGGCATTCTACCTCCGAGCTACATCCCCAGCCCTATTTTTTGTTCTGTATTTTGAAACAGGGTCTCACTAAGTTGCGGAGGGCCTCACTAAGTAGCTGAGGCTGGCTGCGGACCTGGATCCCCCTGTCTCAGCCTCTCAAGTACTGGGATTATAAGCGTGTGCCTCCATGCCTGGCTCCAACTTCTGTTTTGTTCAATACTTAAAAAAGCTCCCAACAACCCCATCTCACCCTGTGCACCGCCACTGGTTACCAAAATCTGTTCACCATCCTCAGTTCTCTTCACTCGGGATTAATTACCACTGTGACTTCAGACCCGCTCTTTAACCTCTCTGACATACAAGCCCTCATCTGCGGAAAGGTGATGTAATAAGGTTTGTAGAGTTGAGAGTTTCATGGAGTGAGTTTACAGGTGTAGATCATCTAGCATAATGCCTGACAGCTGGCCGACTTGATTCCTATTGTGCTTCCTCCTTTCTACCTCTTAATCTAAGGAGTGTGACCATTTACCTATGAAAAGAAAGAGCCACACTGGGCTATCAAAATGGAGCAGTGAATTTGCGATTAGTCGTCCTGGTTTTAAGTCACTGTTTTGTCACTGATTTGCTGTGTGACCTTGAGCATGATGCTTAATCTCATCAAACCTCCTGTAAAAACAGGGATAATTCTAGCATCTATCTTCTCGTACGATTGTCACTCTTCAAAGTGATCCATGTCAAACATTCAGTGTAATGCCTTGCACCCAGTATATACTAATTGAATGACAGCATGTATTATTTTCTATCCGTATTACCATTATTAATTTCTCAGGGTGCAAACTATTGGTGAGGGTCATGGCATTCATCAGCTCTTCCCACATCTGCTAACATCTGCCCTCCCAGTCCCCCAAGCCACTACCACTGAGCTCTGCTTATGCAAAGCAAAGAAAATGTGTCTTCTCAGGGGAAGGACTTGGAATCTCAGCTTCCACAGGGATGCTCTCAGGACATTCCAGAAGGAAAAGCAAGAGAGGCTGGGTTCGCATGTTTCTTTTAGACCCCTGGCTGATTTCTTGCATAGCCCCTGGCTTGTTTCAGTCAGTCCTCCTGGCCTTAGCTGCCCCTGCATGGCTCTGGTTCCATTCATGTCCCCAGGGGCTGTAGCTGCCCAAGCACATTCATTCATTCATTCATTCATTCTCTGACCATTTACTGTAGGAGGAACAGAGATATCAAGGGAGATTAATTCCTAGCCCTGCCATTAAGAGCTTTATTATCTTGGGCCCCGATTCTGAGGATGTATTTTAAAGGAAAGAGCATGGGGACTGGGAAACCTGAGAGTTTGAAAGTGATCCAAGCAAGAGGGCTAGGGGTTGACTAGGGTGGTAGAGGGGAGAGGGATGCTCAGCGGGGCAAGAATGAAGCTCTTCTGCACATACCTCCAGGACTAGAAATCCCTCTTACTTCAGGGATCATTCCACAAGAGGTCTAGCCCTGGCCTGCTGGGCAGTTTCCTCCCTCATGCCCTGCAGCCATCACTATGCAGAGCCCACTGGATTCCCTGCCCTGTGAGTGTGTCCCCTGGTGCCCTGGCCCTCCCTCAACAAACAACCCCAGGCAGGAGCTGAACAAAAGCAGCCAGCTTGCTTTTCCTAGGCCTGGGGAAGGTGAGGATACATCCTCCTTCCCCGCCCTGCAGGTGACCACAATCCAAGCGCTGACACTGATGTGACCCTTTATAGAATAGCGGGTCCCCTGGGGTGGGAGTGCCTGGCAGCTGTCTTTTTTTTTTCTTTTCTTTTTTGTCAGGCATTGGCCTAGGAGAGCCAAAAATAGATGGCCCTGGGACCAGGGCGGGTGCAGGAAGTGGTTGGTGGTGGCCTGTCCTGTAGGGAGAGCGAGCCTCCTTCCTCAGAGTGACAGGCCGCAGGGGTGGAGGCCAGGGCGGCGGCTGGGCTGGGCTGATTCAGATGCCTGGCCTTCCGGTCTCCCCCCAGTCAGCTCTGTCTTCCTCCTCCAGCTCGGCCCTTTGCAGTCCACACGGTCTCTCCTCTTCGTGCCCTGTGGGCCGTAGCTAAACCAGACCCCTCCTTGACATTTCCCTAGACCCCCATGCTCTCCTGCCCCTCAGCTTTTCCTGTATTCTTCCCACCTTGAGCACCGCTTCCTGCCTGTGGACTACGCCCTCCAAGGCCAGTTCCCACGCGGGGTGGTCCGCATTGATCACCTACCCTGGGACTCTCTCCAAACAAGTTTTACAAAGCAGAACTGCCTTTGAACTGGGAGGCCGTGGGGTTGCCCTCTTTGAAAAGCCTTTATGAAGATGACCATATCGTCCTTTTCTCGGGGTCCTTCGAGTCTTTCTTGGTAAAGTTGTAAAGGGTCCCGCTCTACCACAGAGTGGGGACATCATGTAGTTCCTGCCCACGTTCTAAGCTCCCCGAAGACAAAGCTGGTGCCTGATGTCTCTTGTCCCCTCTCTGGCATCCTGCACAGTCCCGTGCCTGAAGATGGTGCTCAGTGATTTATAGACAGGCGTCACTTTGAATAGTGGCGGTAGTACAAGAAGAGAGAGGCTGTAATTACCCTGTTTTTAGGGAAGGTTGGATGAGATTAAGCATCATCAAAGCAGCTGCCTTATGGTGAACTGATTTGGATGCTGTGTGTCCAGCCCTGAGCTGCATGCTGTTCATGCCTTCCTTTGCATTCAAGATATGCACATCAGCTGGGCGTGGTGGCGCACGCTTGTAATCCCAGTACTTGGGAGGCTGAGACCGGAAGATCCAGGTTCGCGGCCAGCCTCAGCTACTTAGTGAGGCTGTCTGCAACTTAGTGAGACCCTGTTTCAAAATAAAGAATAAAAAAATAGGGCTGGGGGTGTAGTTTGGAAGTGGAATGCCCCTGGGTTCAATCCCCAGTACCTCAAAAAAAAAAAAAAGATGTGCACATCAGTGCAAGAGAGGGGTGCGTGTAGCTCCAGAGTCTTGGGCATGCATGCCACAGACCCTGCTGGGACCAGAACGCCAGACTGTCTGTACTTCAGGCAGTTGCTGAAAGAGCTCCTGCCCGAACTGGGCATGAGTAGTCGGTGGTCTCCAGGGACGGAGCACCTACAGGTCCAGCTGACCACACGTGCCTTTTTTGGAGATGAGAAATCTGCAGTGTGGCTTTTCGTGTTGCATCAAGTCAGATTAGGTTACTTCACAATCAGAGCAAGGCCCTTGCTTTAAGACCGCTTAGCCCCCACAGAAGTGCCCATTAAAGTACCAGGTTCACAATTTGGCCTTCACCTTGGGGGTGGGGCATATGAGAAATAGTTGGAGACAAAACAATTCCATATTTTCATTAAGAACCCTGTTGAAGCCGGGCGTGGTGGCGCATGCTTGTAATCCCAGTACTTTGGGAGGCAGAGACCAGAGGATCAGGGTTCGCGGCCAGCCTCAGCTCTCTCTCTCTCTCTCTCTCCTTAGTGAGGCCCTCCGCAACTTCGTGAGACCCGGTTTCAAAATAAAGTATAAAAAATAGGGCCGGGGGTGTAGTGCGGAGGTAGAACACCCCTGGGTTCAATCCCCGGTACTGCAAAAAAAAAAAAGAAGAACCCTGTTGAAGTTCCTAGAAGGATTCATAAGATTAATCCTCCCCACAGTGGTGATTCTTGAACTTTTTTTCTTTCGCTGGAGAATCCTTGGTGCAAACAAAATCTTAGGTGGGTATTCAAAAGGAGAAATAATCAAGTCGAGGTGTTCTGGGTGCAGGGGGTGGGTCCGAAGTTCTGTGCCCTCACCACTGGGCTCCCCCCGCGGAGGTTGAGATACCAGTTTAATAAACACTGTCCTGGCATTTAGTAAGACAAGTGTCCTGGGATCGCAGATGACTTAGGTTGCTGCATGAAACACAGATTGACTGGCAGGAAGGCAGGGCTTGCCCACCAGGCCTACACGAAGTGTCTAATGAATCTGGTACCTGGGTTTGCCACTGGGCCTGATCATAAAACCAAGGCTGTGAGCCCCCAAGCCCAGGCTCTGTGCACAGTGCTCAGCAAGGAGCCTGGGACCTCCTTCAGGGGTGACCTACTTGCCCCAGCACCACCCCAGACTCCCAGGAATTGGGAACTCTATGCCTTCACAGAATGGTAACCCTTCCTTGGGACCTTGCAAGCAGCAGCAAGAGCCTGACCCCATTCAAACTGGATTGTCCTCCCTGTGTGTCCCTTGGTCTTATTTCTGACAACCCCCTTCCCCCAATTTAATAGAAATAACAGTCACACTTTGCCAGGTGACATTTTCAAGATGCCCTTGACATTTGGTTGTAGTGATCTGATTGATAAGCAAGCACAGACCCCATGCTGGGGTGGCACTGTGTGCCGTGCGCATACCATCTCCCTTGGTTCCATATCTACAGCATCTACATTTTATAATATCGGGTTATGAGTTTTATCAACAAGGCCTGGTACATATCTTCCATGTTTTTCTTAGAGTAGCCCATGGTATGGGAGGCTTTTTATTTCTAGAGACCTGTCTCTGGCTTCCCCCGAAAGGAGAGCCAGGCTTGTTCCTTTCATCCTCGTTCTTTGTTTGGCCTGATGGGAGAGCTGCCCACCTGAGCCAGCCTGGAATGCTTCCCTCCAATTGCAGCTTAACCATTAATTGACTCTCCTGGATGGATTGAGAATGGAAACAGCAGAAAGAAAGCACAAGGCTGAATTTCCTCTTGAGTGCCCAGCTCTCTTTAAAAAGTAAATTACTTATTTCCTTGTTGAGACAGTAAGAGCGCATCTGTTTGGTTGCAGCATGGGGAGGCTGCAGCAGTTGGAACTTTGAGAAAGTCAAGGTTTCAAGTTTATGACAAAAAGTAATGAAACCGCATTCATGGGCCTGAATGTGCAATCAATATGGAGTTGGCCATGGCGGTAGAGATGGGACAGGGCAGGTTGGAATTCATGAGCATGTGTACACCTCTTTAATTTTATATGCCACTTTCAAGACTCAGCCTGGGTCACATTCCTGAACCGTCACATGGCTCTGATTTTGGTCTAGATGTTGCCACATACTGTCCAGAATAATTCATCGATGGTAACGAGGCTAATCCATCAAGGGGGGAAATCAAGGTGGATTTCTGTGAGAACAGATGTGGTTACTGATGACAAAGCTTCCCAGTTCGGCTGTTGCACCACCAACCTGCTCTCGACCAAGCCAGGATTCTGTTTACCCAGACAGGGGCCACCGGGTCAGATTTGCACTGGGTCATTCCCGCGGAGGACAGGGGTTTGCGCTTTCCTTTTTAATTGCTTTTCTAGCCGAGCTGTGAGCCACAGTGTCCACCTCTTTGTTGGCCTTTCTCAAGAAGCCATGGTGGGAACTCAGCACTGTGACATAAATCCCCTTTCCAGACCAAAGGGACATGAAGTTAAATTGAACCTCCCTTTTCAGCTGTGTGTTCACAAGGAAAGAAAAATGAAAATTTGAAGCAGGTTTCCCATATGATTTAAGTGTCTTTCTTATTGGAGATTTACAAATGATTCTAAAAGTGGAGAATTTCTGCAAAGCCTGACTACCTTTGAGCCTTTTCCCTGAGAGATAAAATGGTATATTTATGCACATGCATCTAGATAAGGGTTTTGAAATGTTTTTGCTTAATACCTCATCAGTGAAAGTCTCAACAATACTTATTACTTATATAGAAATATCAACAATACTTATTATTTATATAGAAACTTTATACTTAAATTGTATTCTTTGTTGATATAGAATTCATATTATAAAACCAGCAGACATGTACATAAAAAAGGATAAAGATAAAATACTATTTTAAAATGTCTAGCCCTTCATACTCTCATTAGCTGAAATCTCAAGACATAAAAATGTACTTAGAGTGACATTTATTGTTAATGATTTTGAGTATAAATCCATATTTCAAGTGATTTTGTCCATAATTTCAAGTTGTTGAATTATCATTTTTTTAAACTTTGTCAAATGACTGACAAAAGCTTTTACTAGGAAAATAAAAGACCCTGACATAATACTGTTTGTTGGGATTATGTTTGTATTATCTTCAATTCACACTTCTTTTTTTGCAGAAATCTTTTTTTGCGTGTATGAATGTTTTTTTCCTTAATTAGAGTGCATCATACATACAGAAAAGCACTCAAATCATTATGTGTACAGCTTGATAAATCTTCAAAGAATGGCCTGGTGTGGTGGTGCATACCTGTAATCCCAGTACCTAGGAGGCTGAAACAGGAGGATTGCAGACTCGAGGTCAGCCTCAGCAACTTAGTGAGACCTTTTTCTAAAACTCTAAAAAGTAAAATAGGGTTGGGGGTATAGCCCAGAGGTAGAACATCCCTGGGTTCAATCCCCAGTACCACCAAAAGAAAAAAATGTATGCCACCTCAACCAGTAAACAGAACATAGAGTCCCCAGAGTGGCTCCCCAAGTCACTTTCCCCCTTTCTTCCCTAAAATTGCCACACTGTCTATCTTATATTCCTTTTACCTGTTGAGCTATGTAAATGAAATGATACCAGGTGTATCCGGTGGGGCTTTTTGCCCCACATCTGTTTGTTGGATTCATCCCTGTTCTCACATGTGGCTGCTCTTCGTTCATTCTGTTGCAGTAGAACATCCCTTTGTGTGACATAAGCAGTATTTCATTATCCCCTCTACGATGGGCCTTGCATAGGGCCCCGTTTAGGACTCCCGTCAGTAGTGCTCCTGTGTGCATTAGTGTCTTGGGTTTTGGTGAACATGTGTGAACATTTGGTGGATTTCTGTGGGGTGTGTACCTAGGAGTGGATTGCTGGGTCAGAGGATGTGGTCATCTTTAGTATGTCCCACTCAAAGGTTTCGCAAGTGGTTGTGCTTATGTATGTTTCCAGACGAGCAGAGAACAAGGAACATTTCCACAACCTTGCCATCACTTGGTGTTGGTATCTGTCTGATCTGGTGGGTGCAGTCAGAATCATCCTTAAGTCACACGAAGCGGTACCTTTGGCTCTGTGCCTTAGGAGGCCCTGCTGTTGTGATCCTTAGAAGTCTGAGGGATCCAAAGGTGGACTCCCTGGAGTTTTATTTACTAGGCCCCTGGCCAAGGGCTGTAGGACACTTCCAGGGCCTGCTATTTCTGCTGGAGGTGGCCTGGAGGTAGTGAAGGGATGGGTCTTGGCAGTGATAGGAAGGAAGGAGGAATGAGTGCGTGGAGCTGGCACCTGTGGGCTCCTGGGTCTGTACGCCCGTGCATGAGGCTTCCAGGAAGCAGGATGGGGCCAAGGTGGGAGGAGTTGGGGCACAAAAGTCAAGGGCTCAGCCCTCTCCCTTATAACTGGCTTCTAGTGTCGAGGTTGAGAATTCCAACTCTGAACCTGGTCTTTCAAGTCTGGGTTCTTTTAAGGAGTGGCTGCAAGAGGAGCTGGTGGGCAGGGCTGCATGGCATGGCCTTGTGTGCAATGAGTGGACCCTCTGCCACTGTGCCTGATCTGCACTAGGTGTCCAGGTGGGGATCCGGGGTGGGTGATGGTGAGCATGCAGCTCAGCCCTGATCAGGGGGTGAGGAGCCTCCTGCCTCCCACAGTAAAGAGAACAAGGGAGGGGTTTACCCTGTGGGTTTCCGGGGCAATTGGAATAGGAAGCTGCTGGTAGCTTCGGCCTTGGCAGCAGGATCCTTCCTGTCCCCCCATCCCAGCAAGGCCTCCTGAGCTGTGTCTTCCTAGAGCAGCATAGACCTGGAGGACTATTACTTGAGCAACAGGTGTTACTTAGATTCTCTTCTAGGCATGTTTAAAAAATGTAGAAACAGCCGGACGCAGTGGCACGTGCCTGTAATCCCAGTACTTGGGAGGCTGAGATAGGAGGATCACAGGTTCAAGGTTAGCCTCGGCAACCTAGAGAGACCCTCAGCAACTTAGTAAGCCCCTGTTTCAAAATAAAAAGGGCTGGTGGTGTAGCTCAGAGGCAGAATGTCCCTGGGTTTAATCCCTAGTACTGAAAATAAAAAGTAGGAACAGGTGAAATTAGTTTTAGCAATACATTTTAGCCTCACATAATAAAAATAAAATTCTAATAAGCCATCAATATAAAATTCATTAGCAAGATTTTTATATTCTTGTTTCATACTCAGTTTTTTTTTTTTTTTTGCGGTACTGGGGATTGAACCCAGGGGTGTTCTACCTCCGTGCTACACCCCCAGCCCTATTTTTTATACTTTATTTTGAAACCGGGTCTCACGAAGTTGCGGAGGGCCTCACTAAGTAGAGAGAGAGAGAGAGAGAGAGAGACAGACAGACAGACAGACAGAGACAGACAGAGAGAGCTGAGGCTGGCCGCGAACCCGGATCCTCTGGTCTCTGCCTCCCAAAGTACTGGGATTACAAGTGTGCGCCACCACGCCTGGCTCATACTCAGTTTTGAAATTGTGTGTGTACTTAAACTGCCTGCACATTTCAGTTCACGCCAGCTGTGCTGGTATTACTCCTGGAGAGCTTAGCCCTAGAGAGGATCCTGGCCTTTGTTGGGAAACGCAGTTCATTTTTTATCGGTTCTCTGTGTAGTTATTTGATATGAACTCCTGCTTTTACATAGTTTTAATTTTGTGGTTGTGAAAGTATGTGTGTAAAAGCAGGATGACAGAATGTGTGTGTTTTTTTTAAGTTTGTCAGCTTGATTTTAAACTTTTTACAGGCATATAGGAAGAGTGTTCCCATTCGTACATCTGGCCATAGATACGGTGGTCATCTGGGAGTTTAGGGGCTGCCGTCGCAGTGCATCCCTGGGTGGACACAGGTGGGGCCGCTCTTTATTCAACTTTGGGACCTCACAGCAGCTAGTTTTTTGCTTTGCACAATAGCAAGGAAGCATAGAATAGTTTTGCCTTGTTCTTCCCGTATTCCCAGAGCCTAGGGTATAGTAGGTACTAGTGTGCTAACTCATTCATTCTACATGTTTATGGATCACCTGTTCATTGATGTGTCAGGTGCTATTTAAGGCTCTGGGGATAAATGGTAAATAAGACCAAGTTCTTGCTCTTTTGGGGTTTATGGATTATTGATGAGAAACCTGCTGTATTAATAATTTAAAAAATCAACATTGGACACATGACTGATTCTCAAAGTGCTCAGAGGAAAATAGTATTTGGAGAAGATGTATTATTCACCGGGCACCACGGATATTTACATACCTAATGGAAGGGTTCATCCTGCCCACATTTTGGAGATGTGAATTTTTGGTGGTAAGGAATAAAGGAATCCATTAAAAAATAGCTGTCTCAAATTTATTTTGGTTCACAAACTCATTTCTGGGCTGTTTCTGACAGGAAATTGTTTATGTACTTGGGAATCTCTAGAACTGATAGGAAGAAGATGCACATTAAGAAGATGGCAGAGATCAGAATTCTGGCATCCTCAGAATAACAAGTGGATGCATACATTAATAAATTTACATTTAAAGCTAAATTTAAAATTTTTAAAATTGAAAAATCAAGTGAGTTAAGGGGAAATTGTGTTACATTGGATGGCTCGCTGTAAGACACCAGAGAATAAAAAGGAAACTTGGAGATCAGGTACAAAAATAATCAAAAAGCCCGTAGGCTGGTGTATTTCAGTGCTTTTTCAAACTTGAGGGATGTTGTCATCTGGAGGCTTGTTACAACACAGAGGCTGGTCCTCACCCCAGAATTGATAAGTACATAGTTCCGGGGAGGAGCCGGAAAGATTGCATCTCTAATAGGTTCCCAGTTGTTGCTGGTGCTGTTGGTCCAGAAACAACACTTTGGGAACAGCCGATCTATTCCATTAAGTACCCTCATCGTACACACCACAGCTTCATGCTTCTGCTTCACGCAGTGAATACAAGGGTGGACCACGTGTCCTAGTAATGCAGAAAGAGTATGATGTAGTCTCATGATGGGTGCCATGAGAACTAGAAGGAAACCCTGTCAGCTACATGTGTGGTGTCCATCTCTCTCTTAGGCTTACCTGGGTGTCCTTGACTAGTTCATCCAATCCCTTGTGTCTCCATGTGGGGCTATGGAAATTAATGTCTGTGACCTGGTTATTCTCTTGTGGCTTATCTTGCTGACACTGCCCTTCTGTAGATACAAGAATCATCATTCACAGCTTCCCAGACACACGACCTTGCTTTCATCTCACCCCACTGCTGCATAAACTCTTCCTCCACACTAGCCCACTGCACAGTTTTCTTCTTCAAAAACCCGGCTCAGTGGCTACCTCCACAGAAACTCTTCCTGGCTTCTCTCTCTGCCCCACTCTGCTCTTTCTGTGCCTTATATGGATTCCTGCTACAGCATTTACCATATTGCATTGCAATTTGCAGTGCGGACATAGCCAGTCCCCAACTTACAATGGCTCAACTTAGGATTTTTCAGCTTTAAGCTGATAGAAAAGTGATAATGCATTTAGTAGAAACCATCCTTTGGATTGTGAGTATTGATCTTTTCCTAGGCTAACATTGTGTGGTCTGGTGCCATTTTTTAATGCTGGACAGCAACAGCTCCCAGTCAGCTGTGTGGCCATGAGGGGAGCAACTGCTATTCTACACTGTGCTGTGCTGCTACACAATGATGTTCAGTAGTTTTGGTGTAGTGAATGCATTTTCAGTTTGCAATGTTTTCAATATATGATGGGTTTATCAGGACATAACCCAGTCTTAAGTCAGGAGCACCTGCTGTTCCTATCATTTGGGCAATTCAGTGGAATCAGCCACACTTTCTTCAGTTTCCCAGCCTACATGTAGCAGATGCACAGTAAATATTTGTGGACTGGTGATTGAATACTGTAGTGAAAATATCCCAGGTTTCTCGGTCTATAAAAATGAATAGGATGAAATCACAACCAATAAAGGGAATGCAGAGAGCCCAAATAACTGATATTTGGAAAAGACTTGCAGAGTCATGGCCCAAATGAGACGATAATGAACAGCCCTGAGATGTCCATTACATCGTTGCTCCACATCACGATGAAGTCCAAATCTAACTCTGTTTTTTATTAATTGTTTCATGGAAGAAGCAAAGTGTTATTTATCTCCTAATGGAAAGCAATTTGCTTCTACCAACCCAGAGACATGAATGAATATCATAAAATAGTTATCCACAAGCATCTGTAATCTCCTTTATATTTTGGTCATATTAATAGGTTATCAAACAAATCAGAGAACCAGCATTGGTTCTCTGAATCCTCAGCTCCAATATAATCACTTGGGAAAATATTTGCCGAGATAGTAAAACAATATGATGAGAATAAAAACTTCTCTTATTTACCTAGAAAGGAGTAGCTGCAGATTTATAACCATGGAGAATATTTCAGAATCCAGTATCAGATGGCCAATGATTTCAGTCTATATATATATATTTCAATGGTACACATACAGTAGATTTAAAAAATGATGGCTGGCGGGTGGGAGACAAGTGCTTTAAGATGAAGGGAATGGACAGTTTCTTTGGAGAAAAATGTTGGATAGGAGGCTTATTTGCAATGCAGAGAATAGAAAGGCAGTGTTTTGGTGAAACTGTGGGGTGTTAGCGTTTTGTGGAATTGCTTTTAATGAGTTTTGTCTTCTTTCTAATCCGCCTTTGTTGGAGATAAAACAATAGATTTGATATGTGGAGGGGAACCAGGGTTGTCATGGTAGTCTATCAAAGCACTGGGGCAGTTCCATGGCCATGTCGGCTGTCTCCTGGGAAATTTAGTTTCCTGCACCCTACTCTCTCTCTTCAGTCCCTCTCTTGACTCTGACCATCCTTCTCAGACTCTTGAGTGGGTTTTGTTTCCTCTTTCTTGCTTTTGTGTCTGGATGTCCCTAAGGCAATGTTCCTTGTTCTATCCCATATATACTGAGTTATACATTAGCAAATGCCACCGGGACATCTCCATTTAGATGTTTAACCTCAACAAAACAAAACAAAGCTGAACACACTTCCCCAGACCAACCTCTCTTTCCAGATATTTTCTCTAGTTTGCACATACTGGGACACAGTCAGATCCTCCCGCTGCCTTTGCTTATACCAAGAATGTCTCTAGAATAGGACTCTCCAAAACTCAAATGCTACAGAGCTGGGTGCGGTGTTGCACACCTGTAATCCCAGTACTTGGGAGGCTGAGATGGGATAATCTCGGGTTCAAGGCCAGCCTTGGCAATTTAGCGAGACCCTGTCTCAAAATAAAAAATAGGGTTGGAGGCGTAGCTTAGAGGTAGAATGCCCCTGGGTCAATCCCCAGTACCATAAAAACATAAAACCCTCAAATGCTACAGAAGCAATCAGGGGAACTTGTATATAGGACACTGGCTGGAAATGGGGTGCAAATTGGCAGCTCAGAGTTGGGAAGCAATAGGACCTGGTGGGGACAGTGAAGAATTGGAGAACAGACACCTGTCAAATATAGGTGCCCAGTGCCAGTGCAGGCCATCCTTTCTATGTAAGAATGTGGACACTGTGTTGCTAAAATTTTTAATTTCAAAAACAATGCAGAATCGGTTTAATTGTCTGATTTTGTAAAGGTCAACAGTTATTTGAAGTTAAAATCACCCTTTGGGCTAACATTGTATAGATCATATAGACTGTCTCTTTGTCCTGTGTGGACTTTGCTGCCCGTGCGTAATCGCTAATGTTGAGTATCTAGTCCAGAAGACATATGTGAGCCATATGCGTGACTCCACATCTTCTTATAGCCATGTTTTTAAAAAAATTTCTTATACTCATATTTTAACAAAAGAGAACAAGTGAAATATTTTAGTCATATTTTTAATTTAATTAAATCTTTCTAAGCTATTATTTCAACATGTTATCAATAGAAAAATTTAATTAGACATTTTTACATTGTGCTTTTGCATACAAGTCTTTGAAATCTTGCTTCTGCTTTATATTTAAGACGTATCTCAATTTGTACTAACCCCATGTGCTTACTGGCTCCAGTACTGGGCAGCCCAGCTGTGCATGGGGATGAACAAGAATTACCTGCATGTGTGAGAAGATGGGATTTTACTGCTTATGCTTTGTGTAGAGCTAGATGATTTGAGGCGAAGAAGTAGAAGATAGTAAATCTGAAAATGTGGAGTCTAAATAAACTTGAAGAACTATATAGAAAAAAAATTCTGGGATGGCACCAGAGTGAAAATTCCAGACTCTCATACTTCCCTCCATGCATGGGTACCAGGCATATTTTAAAGGAGGTTGTTTTGTTTTGGTCTGGAGTTTACTCCATGTAACAAGAGGAACTGAAGTTCTAATTCACACACTGAATTTGGGTTCCAGCTTGGATTTACCATGGTGTTGCCTTTCTAAAGGGCAAATGTCAAGGTGAGCACTTGTCTTTAGCATTTAAAACAAAATGAGTATCAAAGAAGTCAGTGTAAAATGGGAAAGAAGGTTCAGAATTCAGTGATAACCTCACCATTTGATTAAGGTTTAGCAAATATACTCACTGCTAAAGTTGAGCATTTCTACCCAGTACTGACCTGCCTATTCACATGCACTCATCCTGAGAAGGGTCCTACGGAGGTGTTCCTTTGGGCTTAGTGAAGATTGTGACCACCAGTGACCCCTTTCTTGATCCTAACTACATGATTTTGGTTTCCTTATGACCCTGCCCTTGGTGCATTCAAGGATCTGTTGAGGGTGAAAACGCAAAGCCAGTGATTACAGAAACCATGTTGGCATCTTTCAATAGTGAGATCTTAGGAGCATGGCCTAGGGTGAGTGATGTGTGCATGAACACCTTGTGCTCTCCCTCAGTCTCTCTACATCTCTCTACGTGGTCATTTTTGTTCTTTGCCACCAGAGGGAATCAGGGAGGGTATCCCAGCTTCTCAGGACTGTCAGCCATACCTATTTGACTTGGGTCTGATATCCTCAGGGACAACCCTAGCATTGTGGAAGATGTATGCCAGCAATGCTACCTAGGCACAAATGGTCACACCTCTGGTGAGCGAAGGCAGTGGTGCAGTTGAGAACATCACCCTGGGTTGAACTGCTGACATGGTTGGAAGTGTCATCCTAGCACTGAGTGGAAATGTCATTGCTATGACATGCCCCTGTGACTGTAATCTCTGATGTGGATCTGATGTGAGAAAACTGCCTACTCCCTGATGTTCTTGAGAAACTCGAGTCTAAGGCACCTTGAAGGGCATCCTGGGACCCTCAGTGGTAGTTGCTTAGTCTTTGGGCCCTACTTTCCTAGCTTATTCTTATTTTCTCTGACTTAGTAAGCAGCCACTCACAGGGTTTCAACCAATCTTATCTTCTGAGTACAGCTTTGGTGGGAAGAAGAGAAAGCAGAAAGCCTGGCTTTGTGCAAGGAGGAACTTTCCCACAAATATCTTGGGACACATACTGCTTGTTGTACAATCGCATTAGTGAAAATGTTTCAACCAAGGCATAAAATTTCAGATGTATTTGTTTTGAGCCTTCTTGATTCAGAGGAAGTATTTCATACTGTTATATTTGGATGAAAGGGAAAGTTACATAGCGCTTTTGGTTTGAGGTTACCACTCCAAACACTTTTTATACAAAGATGAAATTTGAGAGCTAATTTATAGAGATAATAACTTAAAGTAGAAATTGAGTGCAAACACTTCCTTCCTTGGAAATGGTTCAGAAGGTACATAATTAAATGTGGGAGAGCTAAAATGGAACTTGGCTGGAATGACACGGGCATTTCTTCTTTTCATCCCTGTGTCTGTTCTTCTGATAAATATTTATTGGTTGTATCATGATATGCCAGGCACTTAGAATGCAAGCATAATTAAGATATGATTCCTTTATTTAATAGACCTGATTCATGATAGCTTGCAAGATTGGTCCCCAGTATTCCTCAATTCCTAGTATTCATACTCTTGTCTAATCCCCTTTCACAGTAAACAATTCTCTTCTACAACAAACCAAAAAGATAAGGCAAAAATGATGATGTGCATCTTCTAAGGCCAGGTCATGAAAGATGCTGGTACTTACACCTTGCTTTCTTGGATCACTTGCTCTAGGGGGAAGCAGGTCACCATGTTGTGAGGATACTCAAGCTAGCTGGGGAGTGAATAGCTCACATGGAGAACCGAGGCCTCCTGCCAACAGCCAGCCCCAACTTGCCAACCATGTGAATGAGCCATCTTGGAAGCACGTCTTCCAGCCTCAGTCAAGCCTTCGTTGATTGCAGTCCTGGCTCATGTCTTAACTGTAGATGCATCAGGGACCACAAACCAGAACCACTCAAATTCCTGACTTGTAGAACTTATATGAGAAATGTTTATTCTTTTAAGCTTCTAGGTTTTAAGGCAGTTTGGTATACAGCAAAAGATTACTTATACATAGTCCTTAATATGTGCCATGCATTGTTTTAAGATCTTTGTGAATATTAACCCATTTGTCCCCTTTGAAGTAGGTACTGCTGTTTTTCTCACTTTATAGATTCAGAAACCGAGGCCCAGAGATGTTTAAATGACTAGCACAGAGTCTCGGGATTTACAAAACGTTGAGGTGAGATTTGAATTACGGTGTCTGGCTGGAGTCCATGTTCTGAACAACTGCACTGTATTGTCCATCAGAGCATGTTTTAGGAAATCGATAATGATTAACTGCTTGATGATGAAGTATAAGATTAAGACCTAAAGAAAAGTAGAATTAGTTCTGAATCTAGTTCTGCTGCTATTCAGAATTTGGGGGTGTCTTAGATAAATTATTTCTTGGAACCTCTGCCCATTCATCTGTAAAACAAAATAATACCACCTCTGATTTGGGAATTTTTTTTTATTATTATTTTTTTTGTGTGTGTGGTACCGGGGATTGAACCCAGGGGAATTCTACCTCCGCACTACACCCCCGGCCCTATTTTTTATACTTTATTTTGAAACCGGGTCTCACGAAGTTGCGGAGGGCCTCACTAAGTAGAGAGAGAGAGAGAGAGAGAGAGAGCTGAGGCTGGCCGCAAACCCGGATCCTGTGGTCTCTGCCTCCCAAAGTACTGGGATTACAAGCGTGCGCCACCACGCCCGGCTTGGGATTTTTTTTTTTTAAGAAATAAGTGGGATAATGCATGAAAGCCTCTTGCTTGGGGGTCAATACACCTGAGTTCTCTTCCCTTGATTGTCTCCTTTAGATTGCTACCACTAAAGGGGAGCTCTGTTCTCTCTAAGGGGACTGCTCCCTGCCAAGAGTACTGTAGCCATGGGCTATGGCAGGATGCTGTCTGCTCTCTGGGTGTAGGGGAGCAGTGTGTAGGATCCCAGCCCACACTGTCACAGCTCTCAGAAGAGACTCCTCTTGGGTCCCTCCCTTGATTCCCACATGGGAAAAATCCACTTCCTGAGCATCCCCTGACCTTCATTGTTAGGTTGCAGACTAACAACAATGAACCATTTCCTGTGCTTAATTATATTATTCACAGTACTCTCCAGAGTGGGCGGTTTGGAACCCCAACCACTAATTTACAAAGTAGTTGGAAAGACAAAAATAAAACAAAGAAAGGAGAGTGGTTCTGTTGGCTCTGTGGGGTCTGCATCACGAAGCCAGAAGAAATTCTGTTGGGTGTATGTGTAGATCTAGGGGGTGGCACCATAAGCAGTGGAAAGCATAGAGTAGGAGTCACACTGACCTGGGTTCTAATCCCAGTGCCAGCTGGGCATGGTGGCACATGCCTGTAATCCCAGTACTTGGAAGGTTGAGACAGGGGGATTGAAGGTTCATGCCCAGCCTCAGCAACTTGGCAAGACTCTCAGCAACCTAGTGAGACACTGCTTCAAAACAAAAAAATAAAAAGGGATGTGGGTATAGCTAGGCGGTAGAACACCCCTGGATTCAATCCCCAGGACCAAAAAAAAAAAAAAAATCCCAATTCCACTACTGTTTGCTGTGAGACTTTGAACACGTTATTGAACCTCCCTGAGATTGCTTCCTTGAATTGGAAATAAGTATAATGATACCAACCTCACTCATTCCTAGCAAAGAGCCCATGGGTGCCGTGGGTTGTGAATATCAGTTCCAGTTCCCTTTCTCTTCATACTGATCCCACAGGACAGCTACTGCCAGGGGCAGCTAATGGTTAGGAGTGCAGACACACACAAGAATAGATTTTTTTTCCAAAGGAAATTTAAGAATAACTTTGGACCGTGACAGGGTGGAGACATTCCGACAGATAAGTATATAATCAGTTGCGTTCCTGTGTAGTGCGCAGAGGCTCCTAATGGGGCAGACACAAGGAGTCTTGGTGTATAGATTTGGGAGCTTAGACCTAGTCTAGACCTAGCCTGGCTGGGAGACTAGAGATTCAATGAAGTATATGTTGGAAAAGAAAAGTTATATGTACCCTGAAGTTTGTTTTTAAAACAATTAATGCCTCTTGATATACACAAGTCAGGAAAAAGCTATCAATAAAGTATAATATGTATTCATAATAAAAAAACACCAAGCAAGAAGAAGCAGAGCAAAAAACTCATAGCAATTTATAAATAGAAAATAATTTCCTTTTTCTGATAAAACAATGTCTATAAGAAAAAGTAAAAATAAATAAAACCCCAAATCCATGGTTAATTTCATACATAATTGTAAACCTTTTTATGATAGGAGTAGTTTTTTTTTAGGTATACTTTTATTGGTGCATTGTAATCACACATCATACATACATACTTATGTCTCCCTCCAGCTCTTACCCTACTCCCTCCTCCACCCCAAAAATGTTACTGAGATTCATATTAATAATTTCGTATATGTAGCATTATTTGAACTGGTTCCTGCATCAAGTCTCCCCACTCCTTTAATCCCCTCCCACTATTTTACTGGAATCTCTCCTTATTTCTCTAAGTCTCTTCTCTTTCCCAGTTTCTCTGAGCTTCTACATATGAGAGAAAACATACAACACTTGACTTTGAGACTGGCTAATTTCACTTAGCATAATAATCTCTAGTTCTATCCATTTTCCTGCTAATGACATAATTTTGTCTTTGGAATAGTTTAAGAACGCCCTCTTTTATGTCTTTCAGTCTCTACCATGCTGTAGGGTTAGCTACTTAAGGCAGTGAGATTTTAAAAAGGAACAATAGTCCATATTTGTACATGATATGATCAATGTAAAAAAGAGAATCTATAAATTATTAGTAAGAATTTGAGTTTAATAGCTATAAGGTAAGTGTACAAAAATCAGCAACATTGCTATAGAGAAGCAAAAGTAAGTAGCAAATGAAAGAAATTTTAAGTGTATACTAGCAAAAAAACCCAAAAAACCAAACTGTAAGATACCTAAGGAGAAATACCTGACAGGTAAGTAGAATCTTTGAGAGTATTATAATAACTCTCTTGAAAAACATAAAAGTATATTATTTTTAATATACTTTTATTGGTGCATTGTGGTTATACATCATAGTGAGGCATAGAGTGATAGGAACAGACGTGCACACAACACTTGGTGTGTTTCCTTCCGGATTCCACTCCACTTCATCCCCTTCCCCATGCATGTCATTGAGACTGGTATTGATATTTGTGTATGTGCATAGCATTAAACTGTTACCTCCATTATGTCTCCTTCCCCCCTCCTAAACCTTCCCTAAACCCCCTCCATCACTCCACTGGAGTCTCTACACCTTTATCTGAGGTCTGTTTTGTTTCCTAATTTCTCTCTAGTTTCCACATATGAGAGAAAACATACAATTACTTGCTTTCTGAGACTAACTAATCTTGCTTAGCATAATATTCTCTAGTTCCAAAGAATAAAATATATCACTTCATGAATAGGTGACTCAATATCATAATGATATTATTCCCCCCCAATTTAACCTATAATTTCAATTTCATTGAGATATAATCATAATAGGAATTTTGGGGGGGGTGTTATTTGGAGGACTGCAGAAGGACCATAAAATAACCCTAAACTTGATTTGGAAAAGTAAATGACCAAGAATAATTAACATAATTTCATGTAAGGGGATTATGTAGAGAGGGGAATTGTCCTGATAGTAATCAGGATTTTAAGTTGTAGTAATTAATGCATATGGCATTGTTACTGGAGTCCTTGGGCAAAGGTCCCAGCCCCTATGGTCACAACAGACCCGGTTCAGCCACCTGTCCCAATATGCCAATCAGAGACCAGTGGTGGTGCAGGATGAGAAAGGAGTTTTGATCAGCATGGCCCTGCTGAGAAGAGGCAGATATAGGGGTACAGTGCCCAAAGATCTGTCTACAAGGGACTGACAAAAACTTTGAGGCTTCATAGAAAAGGGGGAACAAAGGCAGGGGTTGGGGGCTTGCATGGTGGGGGATTTGCACTGCTGGGAGAGTGAGTCCTCCTGGTTAGGCCATGGTCTGGTTGATCAGAACTGGTTCTGCAAGGTGGTTATGGACCAGGCCCTATTGCTTGAGGGTTCCCAGGGGATGATCGGGTTGCCATGAGATGGTTGTTCCTGCTTAGGGGGGCAGCCTCAGTTTCTGCCATGGGGTAATTGCTTCCATTTAGGGGTATCTCATCATGGCTGCTTCCAGTTGGGTGGTGATCTCGTTATGGGGGGATCCGGCTCTGCTGGTCCTGGAGTCGAGGTGACTGCAGGTTTAGGGCGATGACTAAAGACTTCTAGGTGTCACTCCAGGGATCTGGCAGTTGAGTGTCATTGCAAATCTTGAAAATATCTTACTCTTATCTCCATTTCCTCAATCTTGAAGGGAGATGAGAGGTTAAATTCAGGGAAAATTACCTTGTATTAGATTTCTTAAGTCATTAACTTGCCTATATTCAGAGTTGAGCTGGGGCCTGACACAAAGTTTAAGGTATGAAAAGAGACAGATAAAAAATGAAGGCAGAGGCCGGGCGTGGTGGCGCACACTTGTAATCCCAGTACTTTGGTAGGCGGAGACCGGAGGATCCAGGTTCGCGGCCAGCCTCAGCTCTCGCTCTCTCTCTCCCTGTCTCTCTCTCTCTCTCCCTGTCTCTCTCTCTCTCTCTCCCTGTCTCTCTCTCTCTCTCT
>PVJS01032524.1:0-22733 GCA_004027185.1 Glis glis | reverse complement strand
CCCGGTTTCAAAAATAAAGCATAAAAAAATAGGGCCAGGGGTGTAGCGCGGAGGTAAAACGCCCCTGCATTCAATCCCCGGTACCGCAAAAAAAAAAAAAATTAAAAAATTAAAAAAATATATTCCAAATAAATCACTTTAAGTATCATCCTCATCCCTAATGAGACCTAAAAGTAAGTCAAACTGAAAATCCAGGGCCTGTGTGCATCCCACTAGTCTGACTGATGAAAACCGGCTGACAGCAATGGGTCCCTCTGCTCTGAATCACTGGGGTCAAGTGGCATGCTCACCCCTGAGCTCTATGAGGTATCTCTGGTAGGAGCACTCAAGATGGGCTAATGGAGGGAGAACCTCGAAACTGAAGCC
The DNA here is from genome assembly GCA_004027185.1 of Glis glis. NCBI lineage: Eukaryota > Metazoa > Chordata > Mammalia > Rodentia > Gliridae > Glis > Glis glis. The sequence continues at coordinate 22,367 of PVJS01032524.1, read as the reverse complement.
CAGTCAAGACACCAACAGCCAAAGCAAGAGCAAGGAGAGCCTGACCAAAGAGAGGGAATGAAGCACAAGGCCAGTCAGGACGCAAATACGTTAGCAGCAGTGTGGACTGGTCTGGCAGTGGGGGACTGACGGGGAAGAGGAAGTTAAAGATGACTCACATTTATGGTTAAAGTATCTGGTAGATAAGGTCATTAACAGAACTAGGACATGGGGGAGGAGCACTAACCTGAGGTGAAAATGATGGATTTGGTTTAGAAACCATTAATTTGGTGTCTACAGCTTACTTAAGTGGATAGCCAAGCCTGGAGAGGAAGGTTTAGTTCTCACTGAAACACAGCTATGGAAAGAAAAGATCAAGGAAAACTAAACCATGAAAGTAATATCCTGGAAGCCAAGAGAGCCAAGAAAGTGTTTCAAGTGAAGAAGAGAAAACAGTGGCTGCCAAAGGCCACAATAAGTCAGATGCCATAAGAACTGAAAACAGCCCGTTTATACTGGACTTGAGGTTATAGGTGATCTTGAAAAATTATGAAGACAGTCAGTCTGCCAGTTATCAATTCACTGTATATTTCAAAATAGCTGAGAGACAGAGTTTTGAATGTTCTCAGCACAAAGAAATGATAATTGTTTGATGTGATGGATGTGCTAATTGATCATTATACATTATACACATGTATCAAAATGTCACACTATATCCCATAAATATGTACATATGACAAATTTCTAAAAAATAAAAGAATCTTGGATAAAATACAATATTAAGAATTTTTTCTTTAAAAAAAGTCCACACTGGGCATGGTGGCACACGCCTGTAATTCCAGCTACTGGGGAGGCCGAGGCAGGAAGAATGCAAGTTTGAGACCTTACTGGGCAACTTAGTGAGAACCTGTCTCAAAATAAAAAATAAAAAGAGCTGGGGATGTAGCTCAGTGGTAGAGAACCCCTGGGTTCCATTCACAGTATTGGGGGAAGAAATAAATTAAAAAAAATCAGTAAGCAGTATGTTGTAGAATGAATGAATGGGGGAAATAGGGAGTGGAAGGTTGAAAAACACACTGGCAAGTCTTAGGGGTGTAGCTCAGCGGTGGAGTGCTTGCCTAGCCTGCATGAGGCCCTGGGTTCAAGTCCCTGCACAGCAAAAAAAAAAAAAAAAAAAAAAAGAGCTAAGCTTTCAAGAATTCCTCCCTCTTTACCCCAGTCCCTACCATCAATCATGTCTTCCTTGACGTGGACATGTATGTTGACAATTCAACTACCTAAAATCTTCAATACCCTCGTCCTGCCAGGTGCCAAGTACCTTCACTCAACAAACAGCCAAATTTCGTATTTTATCAGCACATGGCTCGTCTCCTGTCATCTCTTCCATTTCTACCAAATCCAAATCACCAATGATTTCAAGCTTCCCACTATTCCTAGTCTCCAGGTTAAAGGCTTCGAAAATGAGCTTGAGCTTTTCCCTTTCCTTCATCCCGCAACTCTGGAATCTGTTAAAAGATTTAAGGGGCAATTCTCTTGCTCAATTCTTTCTCTCCACTTTTAATTTCACATCCAAAAACAGGCCTTTGTCACATCCATACAGGCATGGTGTCATACTGGCTTTCCACACCCATCTAACCTATTTTCTTTGAGGAAAAAAATTGTCAAATACCAAAGCCCAACTCCCTTGGGTAGTACTAGAGAATCTCCACGATCTACCCACGAACTACCTTTACAGCCTTCTCTCCAGCTACTTCACAAAACCCAGCAACATGGCTAAATCAGTCCATCCAATGATTTCTTAACATTGCACTTTTTTTTTTTTGGAGGTACTTGGGATTGAACTCAGGGGCATTCTACCTCCAAGCTATACCCCCAGCCCTATTTCATTTTTTATTTTGAAACAGGGTCTCACTAAGTTGCAGAGGGCCTCACACATTGCTGAGGCTGGCTGCGAACCTACAATCCTCCTGTCTCAGCCTCCCAAGTACTGGGATTACAAGCGTGCACCACCACACCCAGCTAACATTGCACATTTTGTTACTGTCTTCTAAAATATCCTCTCTGCAACTTCTAATCATGTAGGAAATCTAGGCTTATTCCCTCCTTCTAAAACCCTCTTTGATCACCCAAGACCTCCACTGCATTCCTACCACAACGTAACTGTCTCCCGTGCTGGGAATTGTTTTAGACTCCTGGGACACATCGGTGAGAGACCCCTAGCTTTATAAAACTAAAATTTTAGCAGAAAGAGACAACAAAAAATAGACTCATAACTAAAATATAAAATGTTAAAAAGTTATAAATGCTACAAAAAGTAAAGCAGGGCCAGACCTAGTGGCGCACACTTGTAATCCAGTACTTGGGAGGCTGAGACAGGAGGACCACAGGTTCGAGGCCAGCCTCAGCAACTTAGGAGGCCCTCAGCAACTTAGAGACCCTGTTTCAAAATAAAAAATAAAATAAGGCTGGGGGTGTAGCTCAGAGGTAGAACACCCCTGAGTTTCATCCCCAGTACCAGAAAAAAATAAAAAAAGAAGAAGAGGAAGAGGAGGAGGAGGAGGAGGAAAGAAGAACTGGGAATTCTAAATTCTGAAGTGGGATTACCATTTTTGTTTGTTTGGCAGTGCTGGGGACTGAACCAGGGCCTCCCACATGATAGGTAGGAGTTCTACTACTGAGCTACACCCCCAGCACAGAGATTACCATTATATATAGGATAGTAAGGGTAGACCTCAAGGGAAAGGAACTCTTGAGGCTCAAAGAAGGTTCAGTCACATGCACTACCAGAGGAATGCGCAGTCCAGCAGAGGCGACAGCACGGCCACAGCCTGGACAGGAGCACACCTGGAAGATTAGAACAGCAGCAAGAGGCCAGGGTAGCTGGAGCAGAGTGAGCAAAGAGCAGAGTGTCCGCAGCACAGCCCAGGAGGAGTTCAGAGAGTAACGGCTTGACAAGTCTGACAGACGAGCCTGCATGTTATACAGGCAGTGGCACATATGAGTACTAGAGCTGTGGGTAAAGGCCTGGACCAGGAGTTCTTGGCTGACAGGTGGCCTGGAAGAATTCATTAAGTCTGAGGCCTGGGGCACTCCACCTGTTTAAAAGATCAGTGAGAAAGCCAGTGTGGGAAAGCCCAGCAATTTGGGAGGCTAAGGCAGGAGAATCACAAGTTTGAGGCCAGCCTGGCCAACTTAGCAACACCCTGTCTCAAAATAAAAACTAAAAAGGGCTGGGGATACAGCTTGGTACAGAGCACCACTGGGTTCAATCCCCAGTACTACCAAAAAAAAATAAATCAGTGAGATGGGAAAGAAACACCCAGTGAGATGGGAGGCAATCCAATGGCATATCTTGCTGTCCTAGAGATCAAGTAAAGAAAGACTTAAGGAAGAGGGAGTATTCAACTTGTCAGATGCCACTGATCAAATAAAATGAGGACTAAGAGCTAACCACTGGATTTAGCAATGGTGGTGGGAGGCAGACAAGCGAGCTTGAGAGAGAATGGAAAGTGAGGAATTACGAGATCAGGTAGAGACCACTCTTTTCCTAAAGTTGTGTTGTAAAGGGGAACAAAGAAATGGAGTAACACCTGTCAAAGAAAGGAGTAAAGGGTTTTTTTTAAGATGAGAAAAACAGCATGTTTGTGTACTATACGCATCTATGTATGCATATAAAGCCCTAGAAAGTCCTAGGCACTCAAAAATGTTTATTCCTTCCCTCTCACTTGATGCCTATTATTTTCTATACCTTTATTGATACATAGTTGCTCTGTGTGACAACTTTTTATTTCAAAGACCCTTTTTTCCCTTGTCTACTGTCAAACTCTTTCTTATCCTTCAAGACTCAAACATGCCTCCTGGGAAGCCTTCCCTGACCCTTCTCAACCCAGCTCCTTGATTTGTATCAGTGAATCCTTTGTACCCATGGATGTCCTCAGCAATGTGACTTTGTACCAGCGCATTTCTCTATTATCACTCTTATCAGTCTCCTGCCATTTATCAAAATATATGTCTTATCTTCTCCACTAAACTGATGCCCCGAGGGCAAGGAAAATATTACACTGAAAGTATAAAAGCTATGAGCACCAATTTTTGTTTTTTATTGCTGAGGATGGAACCCAGCGCCCTATGCATGCTAAGCATGCACGCTACCACTAAGCTATGTTTCCAGCCCCATGAACATTAACTTTTGAGCCAGACTACTCAAGTTTGAATCCCAGTTCCACCGTTTGGCTGCAGTGTGACTTTGGGAAGTTGCCTAACCTCTCAGCGTCTCAATTTTCATTATCTACAGAGTAGGAAATAAAAACAGCCTCTACCTCCTGGCTTTGTTTGGAAGAGTAAATGGGTGAATGTATGTAAAATCCCTGGCATACACTAAATTCTCTATTTATTAACTAATACATTATTATATTGTAGCCATAGCACCTATGATTTTAGGCTTGAAAGCAGGAAGTTAATAATTATTTCATGAATGAACTGATACACTAAAAATCTTTGGGCATAAAGAATTACTTCTCAGCTGGGCGTGGTGGTGGCACACTTGTAATCCCAGTACTTGGGAGGTTGAGACAGGAGGATCCAGGTTCACGGCCAGCCTCAGCACTTAGTGAGGCCCTTCACAACTTAGTGAGACCCTGTTTCAAAATAAAGAATAAAAATTAGGGCTGGGGGTGTAGCTCAGAGGTAGAATGCCCCTGGGTTCAATCCCCAGTACCGCAAAAAAAAAAAAGAATTACTTCTCAATATCATATTAATAGCTTTTTTGTTTACTTTGCCAGATATTTTCATCATTTGAACCATGTCATCCACAAACTTTTTCAAAAGAATTAGTCATTTCTTGATATTTAACTGTCTCCCATACTATCTAAAAATGTGACCAAAATATAGAACCTCTGAGTGCTGCTGAACCTTTCCCCGCCTTTCTCTTCACACCACCATGGCTTCTTCAGGTTTCACACCACTTAGTGTACAAGGCAACACTGTGGACACACAAGCTCAGGGCATGTGAGTGGCCAAATTTAAGGTCTGATTTTGCCTCCACTCCAGGGACAACTCATGGTCAGTGACATTAAAAAGAAGCCTTTGCAATCAATGCAGTTTCAAAGCAACTAAAAAAGAAATGCTAATTTAAGCAAAGACCAATTTTGCACAAAACTTCCATATTAAGCAATGATTCATTCAATATTAAGTAACAACTTATCAGAGTAGTGGGAACCTCTAACATGTTACACCACTTAAGAGCTCATGGGAATTCAACCAAAAATGATGAGTTAATCAAATGGAGTTAAAAGTACACTAGCTGTCCTAGTAATTCTGTAATGCAACTACAAATCTCTTTTAATGGATTGTAAATATACAGGTCAAGATTCCTCCTGCTAGCTGGACGAGGTAGCATGCACCTGTAATCCTAGTACTAGGAAGGCTGAGATAGGAGGATCACAACTTTGAAGCCAGCATTCTGTAACTTAGCAAGACCCTGTTTCAAATTTTTAAAAAAATAAACCAGGAGGAGCCGGGCGTGGTGGCGCACGCTTGTAATCCCAGTACTTTGGGAGGCGGAGACTGGAGGATCCGGGTTCGTGGCCAGCCTCAGCTCTCGCTCGCGCTCTCTCTCTCTCTCACTCTCTCTCTCTCTCTCTCTCTCTCCTTAGTGAGGCCCTCCGCAACTTCGTGAGACCCGGTTTTAAAATAAAGTATAAAAAATAAGGCCGGGGGCGTAGTGCAGAGGTAGAACGCCCCTGCATTCAATCCCCAGTACCACCAAAAAAAAAAAAAAAAAAAAGCTAGGAGTAGTGGCACACACCTGTAATCCCAGTACTTGGGAGGCTGAGACAGGAAGACTGCAGGTTCAAGGACAGCCTCAGCAAATAGTGAGACTCTCACCAAACTAGCAAAACCCTGCTTCAAAATAAAAATAAAAATTAAAAATAGGGCTGAGGGTATAGTTCAGAGGTAGAATGCCCCTGGGTTCAATCCCCAGTACCAAAAAATAAATAAAAATTAAATAAATAAATAAAATGACTGGGGATATAGCTCAATGGTAGAATGCACCTCGGTTCCACCCCCAGAACCACCAAAAAAAAAAAGAAAGAAAAAGAAATGATTCTAGAGGAAGAGTTTAAAGAAAATTTCCCATACTCCCTTATTCCCCCCACTTGCTATCTCACAACCAAAGAAGCAGTTTGGTGACATTCCTGATAATCTTCCCATGAGGTGGTACAGCAAAGAGCACAGGCTCTGGAGTAGAGTACTGGAGGCCAAATGCCAGCTCCACCATTTGTTAAATAGGTATCCTAGAACTGGTCTGTTACTCTCCCCCTCTGGAAGTAATAGCAATAATGTAACCTAGCAGGATTGGTGTGGTTAGCTGATACTAAATATCTACAATAAATGGTAGTTTTTTCAAATCTTACTAGAGTTGACTTTTGGGGGGAGGGGTGCTAAGGATTGAAGCCAGAGGTGTTCTACCTCTAAACTATAATGAGAGAGAGAGAGAGAGAGAGAATTCTTTTATTTTGAAACAGGGTCTAAGTTGCAGAGGCTGGCTGCAAACCTGTGATCCTCCTGTCTCAGTCTCCCAAGTACTGGGATTACAAGTGTGCGCCACCACACCCAGTTTATTTTTATTTTGAAACAGCATCTCACTCAGTTGCTGCAAGCTGGCTTTGAACCTGCGGTCCTCCTATCTCAGCCTCCCAAGTACTGGGGTTAGAGGCATGTGCCAACACACCTGGCTAGAGTTGACTTTTTTTTTTTTTTTTTTGCGGTACTGGAGATTGAACCCAGGGGCATTCTACCTCCGAGCTACAACCCAATCCCAATCCTATTTTTTATTCTTTATTTTGAAACAGGGTTTCACCAAGTAGCTGAGGGCCTCACTAAGTAGCTGAGGCTGGCCGTGAACCCAGATCCTCTGGTCTCAGCCTCCCAAGTACTGGGATTACAAGCATGCGCCACCACGCCCAACCAGAGTTGACATTTTAAAAAGAAGGTATTAAAAAGGTTCAAACTTAGGCCAACTAATACTCTTTGTTTTTATTTGTTTGTGGTACTTACTGGTGACTGAACCCAGGGGTACTCTGCCTCTAAGCTACACCCCCAGCTCTATTTTTCTATTTTTTATTTTGAAATAGGGTCTCACTAACTTGCTGAGGCTAGCCTTGAACCTGTGATCCTCCTGTCTCAGCCTCCCAAGTACTAGGATTACAGGCATGCACCACCATGCCCAGCCAACTAATACTCTTAAAAGTCAAAATGAGAAAAAGTGTTCTTGGAATAAACAGCTGGGACCCTAGGGAAAAGACCCTCCACCTACAAGATGCAAACCAGGCAATGGCTTCCTGGCCTTTTGGGGACAAAGCCTGTCCCACCCAAACACTTGAACAACTACAGATGACCCACTGGAATCAGTGATGCAAAAAGGATGTGATCAGGCGATCCTATTCACCTCGCATCCATTTTGGTCACTTGCTGTGTGCTTAAGTAACTGAGGACTAGGTTACAAAAACCTCAGGAAAAAATGTGCATGGAGGTAATAACAACTTTACAATTACTAAATGCCCTACTGCCAATTAAATAAAACCTGAGTAAGAAGGTGCTTTGCTAGCTCAGTCAATAACAAAATTCTGTCCAAGCAATGTTCTAAGTTCCCTGAGGGTAGACCACGTCTGTCCTGTTCATCTGTACATTCTCAAGGGCATGGTATATAGTAACTACTTAAAAGTTCACTGAGAGCTGGGTGTGGTAGCACACACCTGTAATCCCAGTACTTGGAAGGCTAAGACAGGAGGATCGCAGGTTTGAGGCTAGTCTCAGCAACTTAGCAAGACCCTGTTTCAAAATTTAAAAGGGCTGGGGTGTAGCTTGGAGATAGAATGCACCTGGGTTCAATTCCCAGTACCAAAACAAAAGAGTTCACTTAAAGATTTGTACGCTCATATTCATAGCAGCATCATTCAAAACAGCCACGCCCAGAGTGGTGGTGCATGTTTATAATCCCACTACTTGGGAGGCTGAGACAGGAGGATTCCAGGTTCACGGCCAGCCTCAACAACTTAGTGAGGCCCTCCCCAACTTAGTGAGAGCCTGTTTCAAAATAAAAAATTAAAAAATAGGTCTGGGGGTGTAGCTCAGAGGTAGAATGATCCTGGGTTCAATCCCAGTACTACAAAAAAAAAAAAACCCAAAAGGTGGAAGCAACACAGGTATCCGTTGACAGATGAATTGATAAACAAAAATGTAGCTGGTACACACAATGGAATTCAGCCTTAAAAAGGAAGGAAATTCTGACACACACTGTGACATGGATGAACTTGAAGACATACTAAAATAGCCAGTCACAAAGGACAAACACGTCTGATTCCACACATATGAGGTATCTAAAGTAGTCAGACTCATAGAAACAGAAAGTAAAATGGTGGTTACCAAAGCCCTGGAGGAGAAGGACTGCTGAAAGGAAGGAATAGGAATTAGTGTTCAGGATAAAGAGTTTCAGTCTGGGGAGATGAAAAAACTTCTGGAAATGGATGGCCATGATAGTTGCACAACAATGTAAATGTACTAAATGCCACTGAACTATACAGATAAAAGTGGTTAAAATGGTAAGTTTTATTTTAGGCCTATTTTACCACAACTAAAAAGCACAAATATTCTTAATTATTGGAAGAATAATTTAGTCAGGTGTGGTGGTACATGCTTGTAATCCCAGTACTTGGAAGGCTGAGACAAAAAGATCGTAGGTTCCCAGCCAGCCTCAGCAGTTTAATGTGGCCCTCTGCAACTTAGTGAAACCCTGCTTCAAAAATAAAAAAGAAAATAGGGCTGGGGATGTAGCTCGGAGGTAGAATACCTCTGGGCTCAATCCCCAGAACCAAAAAAAAAAAAAAAGTAAAAGAATAATTTGAAGTCAGGTGTGGTGGTGCATGCCTGTAATCCTAGTACTTTGGAAGGCTGAGACAGGAGGATCACAGGTTTGAGGCTAGCCTCAGCAACTTAGTGAGGATCTCTGCAACTTAGTGAGACCGTTTCAAAATAAAAGATAAAACAGGGCTGGGGGTGCTGCTCAGAGGTAGAATGCCCCTGTATTCAATCCCCAAAACCACAATAAAAAAAATAAATAAAGCCGGGCATGATGGCACATGCTTGTAATCCCGGTACTTTGGAGGCTGAGACAGGAGGATCACAGGTTTGCAGCCAGCCTCAGCTACTTAGTGAGGCCCTCCACAACTTAGAGAGACCCTGTTTCAAAATAAAAAATAGGGCTGAGGTGTAGCTCGAAGGTAGAATGACCCTGGGTTCAATCCCCAGTACCGCAAAAATAATAATAATTTGAAAAAATATTTTTAATTATTAAAAGAATGAAGCTGGGCGTGGTGGCACACGCTTGTAATCCAAGTACTTCGGAGGCTGAGATAGCAGGATCACAGGTTTGCAGCCAGCCTCAGTTACTTAGTGAGGTCCTATTTCAAAATAAAGAATAAAAAATAGGGCTGGGGGTGTAGCTCGGAGGTAGAATGCCCCTGGGTTCAATCCTCAGTACCACAAAAACTAAATTAGCTGGGCGTGGTGGTGCACGCTTGTAATCCCAGTACTTGGGAGGCTGAGACCAGAGGATCCAGGTTTGCGGCCAGCCTCAGCTACTTAGTGAGGCCCTCCACAACTTAGTGAGACCCTGTTTCAAAATAAAGAATAAAAAACAGGGCTGGGGGTGTAGCTCAGAGGTAGAATGCCCCTGGGTTCAATCCCCGATACCGCAAAAATAAATAAGAATGAAGGAAGCTGGGCATGATAGCCTACACCTGTAATCTCAGTACTTGAGAGGCTGAGACAGAAGGTTAGCAGTTTCGAGGCCAGCCTCAGCAATTTAGCAAGACCCTCAGCTACTTAGCAAAACCTGGTTTCAAAATAAAAAATAAAAAGGGCTGGGGTGTAGCTTGGAGGTAGAATGCCCTTGGGTTCAATCCCTAGTACCAAAAAAAAGTATTATTTTCATTATAAATGTTACATATACTTCATACTTTTGAATTAGTAGAGAATTCCTATCTGCACTCTGTATAGACAAGGAAATTGAAATGCAAAGAGTTTAACTGATCTGCCACTATATACAGTATGCGTGTATGTGTGTGTGTATACATAAAAACACATACACTATAAACAGTATTTATGTCATGCTTCTTGGTTTAGTAGTGTATTTCATCCAACTGGTTGTAAGCCCCATGAGGATAAGGTCAATGCCTTAGATCCTCTTTCTATACCCAGGGCCTACCAAACCACCCATGGGCCCCTTGAAAGTTTGGAAAAATTCCACTGGTCTGAATAAATGTGTCACAGAAGCTGTAACAGCGTCCCTTTCTCTACTATACCACTAACTTTGCAGGGGAAAACAGGTAGCCTTGAAAACAGTGCTATCCCTGGAGGGGCTTGCCATGTGCCAAGAGCCAGGGCAGATAAAGATTCAGACAATTTCACCTTGGAGGGAGCTGAGTCTACCGCAATGGACATATAAGGCTCAGAAACGATTACAATGACAAAAACAATTACAATGACAAAAGACAAATGCTCTACAAATAGATGGGCGTACACAAATCCAAGGGAGAAGTGAGTGTCTATAGGTCTGAAAAATGAGAAAGGCATCTTCAGCTGAGGCTCTCAGCTGACTCTAAAAGGATGAATAGTTTTCCAAGCACAAGAGGGAAAAAGCCAGAGCATGTAGCAGAAAAAACAGCAACCTGGTGTTCAAAGATACCACTGTTGACTCTGCCATCATCCATGTTAGTGACCTCTGCAAATCCTGCTGTTGCCCCATATGTAAACCTACAGCTGGACGACATGTTCTCCAAGAATCCGAACAGCTCTGTAACAATAGGAGCTCCCAAACCATGCTGCCGAGGTTGAAGTATTGGCACTACAACTTAGTCGCTTGACCTTGAGCCAGATAATTAATTGCTGTCTCAACCTTCCCACTTTAGATCAGAGAGTTGGTGTGATAACTAAGTAATACATGTCAGTTACTTAGCACTGGGCCTGGCTCACAGTAAACCCTCAATATATAAATGATAGTTACTATCGTGACGAGGTGCATTATGAGAGAGGCAAACACAAGATGCAAGGGTAGTGCCTGCTTCGCTTCCAGGGCCCTCCCAGTCCTGAGACATCTCTGGGGGGGATGGGAGCGCACAGCCGGGCTGCACACCCTGCACGCATGTGTCACCGGCCAGGCTCGACACGCGCCTCTCCCCGCCCGCCCCGGGGAGAGAAGCGATGGCTCAGCAGCCCCGGGACACATTCCCACCCCTCCAGCTGGGCCACGGGGGAGGGAAGGGGCTCCGACCCCACTTACCATGCTGGCCGGGGAGGGGGCGGCTCAGGTGAGCTGGCTCTTGGGCTTCGGACACGTCCCGTTTGCACAGTTCAGGTCATGGTTCCGGCAGGCTCGGGAAGTCCCCCGCCCATGCAAAGACAACCCCTTCCCCACCCGGGCCCCGCGAGGACCCTCTAAAAAGAGCACGGCCCCCCGGTCCACCTCATTGAGGACCCTCGGGGCAATTCATCCAGTCCCACCCGACCCTCCCCAAGGAAACTAAAAAAAGCAGGAAATGGGGCTCGGAGGCCGACGAGGAGCACAGCGGCTCGGGGGCCCCCCGCCCGGGCCCGACCCCCCAGGGGGAGGCTACGGGCCCAGGCAGGGGCTCCCCGGCCTCCGCGGACACAGGCGGCGGCGGGCCCGGCCCCGACACTCCAGGGGCGGAGGCTGAAGGGGCCTCGGCGGCGCGGCGCGGCCGGGACGGCTCGCTCAGGAGAGAGGCCCGCGGGCCCGCGCTGTCCTCACTGCCTCAGCCCACTCGGCCGCCGCCGCCGCCCCCCAGAGCATCCCTGCGCGCGCCCGCCCCGGAGCCGCCCGCTCACGCCGCGCGGCCGCCCCCGGCCAACAGCCCAGCGCGCCGGAAGTGGAGAGCGCCGAGCGACCCACGGCGCGGCGGCCGGGCTGCGGCGCTGGAACCGGACCAATCCGGAATCGAGGGAGGGCCGGAGGAGGGCGGAGGGCGAGGGGCGGGGCCGCACCTGACGGCTCGCGCTGGCCCCGCCTCCCGCAGGCCCCGCCCCCTCAGGCCCCGCCCCGCGCCCACGGCCCGTGCGTCTGCGCGCCGCCATCTTGGTAAAGGGAGTGGGGGCTGCCCTTTTAGTAAAGGGGCGGTTTTCCTTTCGCTTCCTGATTTTATTCATTCCGCTCATCTTCACTGAGCTCCTTTCAAGTGCTGCGCCCGGGAATAGAAGTTGGGGGGCGCTCAGGCCCTGCTCTCCTGGAGTTTATATACATTCAGTCCGCACATTCTTTTAATACTGGGGATTGAACCTAGAGACATTCTACCTCCGAGCTACACCCCCAGCCCTATTTTACTTTTATTTTGGAACAGGGTCTCGCTAGGTTGATGAGTGTCTCACTACTTGCTGAGATTGTCCTCGAACCTGCGACCCTCCAGTTTCAGCCTCCCAAATACTGGGATTACAGGTGTGCGCCACCACGCCCAACTAGTCCACACATTCTTTAGCTCTGCCATTGCCCAGGCGCTGCGATTGATGCTAGGACTGGACGTGACAGGACAAAATTATAATTTAGCTTTACGAATTACAGTTTATCATTCAGTTTTAAAATCAGGCGACACTTCATTCCCTAAAATAGAGTAAGTGTTTCAAGAAGCCGAGGAGCAAAGGTGGGTCTCATAGGGAGGAAAAGGACTAACAAAGCAGAATCAAAAATAAAAAACGGAGCCCTTGCGCACACCTGTAATCCCAGTACTTGAGAGCTGAGACAGGAGGATCACAGGTTCGAGGACAGCCTTAGCAAGTAGTGAGACTCTCATTAACCTAACAAGTCCCTGTTTCAAAATAAAAATAAAATAGGGCTGGGGGTGTAGCTCGGAGGTAGAATGCCTCTAGGTTCAATACCCAGTGCCACAAAAAAAATAAATTAGGGCCGGGCGTGGTGGCGCATGCTTGTAATCCCAGTACTTGGGAGGCTGAGATGGGAGGATCTGGGTTCTCGACCAGCCTCAGCTACTTAGTGAGGCCCTCTGCAACTTAGCGAGACCCTGTTTCCAAATAAAGAATAAAAAATAGGGCTGGGGTGTAGCTCAGAGGTAGAATACCCCTGGGTTCAATCCCCAGTACCGCAAAATAAATAAATAAATTAGTTAATTAATTAATTAATTAAAATAAAAAAGATTGGTTATTTCAAAGTTACTTTCCTACCAGGCATGGTAACTGGCGCATGCTTATAATCCCAGTACTTGGGAGGCTGAGACTGGAGAATCTCAGGTTCAAGTCCAAGCCTCGGCAATTTAGGGAGGCCCTTAGCAACTTAGTGAACCCTGTTTCAAAATAAAAAAATAAAATCAGGTTGGGGGTGTAGCTCAGAGGTAGAACACCCCTGTGTTCAATCCCCAGTACCACAAAAAAAAATTACTTTCCATGTAAGACGGGGGTAGAAAGAACAATAAAAAAGCAGCTGTTCAGTTAACATCAGGTTATTTTTGTGTGTTAGGATTGAAGCAGAGGGAACTTCATTATCATGCCAGTTGAAACTGACCTGTTGGAACAGTTTGACTACTACCTCTCTCATCCTGACTCCTCATAAAGTCAGATAAACAGCTTAGTTTCAGCTTGGTGAGGTAGAGCTTTAGCATGAGTGACTCCATTTTTATTTTTAGCCTGGTCTGCTGGGGCATAGCATATGCGCTTAGTCCAAAAAAGCGACCTCATACAATTTTTATTTAACAAGAGGTGAACAAAAATTATAGTCCCTGCCCTGGCAGGTAGATAAGAAACAAGTAAAGGGCAAATAACTAAATTAATTGTAGAAACAGAGTGTCCTGAACAAAAGAAATAAGCAGGGGACTGAAACAGAAAACAGAGAGGAGGGATGGAAATATCAGCTGAAAATTGAAGGATAAAGTCAGGTGTGGGACTGACTGATCATAGCCAAAGAAACGGCAACTACAGAGGTTCCAAGAGGGAAGAGAATGTGATGGATTCTTGTTCCTATCTTCCAACCCACGAGCTGGGAGATGGTGCGCACCTGAAATCCCAGTACTTGGGAGGCTGAGATAGGTCAGGTTTGAGGCCAACTCAGCAGCTATCTTCCAACCCACTTTACTTGTGAAAGTGCAGATTTTAAGGAGTAGTGTCAGGACATAAACCCAACCGCTAAAGTTGAGACCTAGGGTGTGCCTACTGCAACGATTGGAGCAAATATATCTAACCCAGCGGCTCTTGAACTTGAGTGTGGATCAAAATCGCCTGAAAACAGGGATTGCTCAGGCCCACCTGCAGAGCTTCTCATCCAGCAGGTCTGGGGTGGGGCCTAATAATGCATTTCTAACAAGTTCCCAGGTGATGCTGATGGTGCAGCTCCAGATATCACATTTTAGAGAACCACCGACACAGCTCATTTCAAAAGACAAAATTGCAGCAAATTTAGCTTTAAGGATCTTCATTGGCATTTGTTTGCAATTCTAGAATTGGCCAACACCTCGTTCCATAAAATAAGAGTTCTGATGAGCAGAGAGCAGAGGTTGATTTTATAGACAGAAAAGGGCTGAGGAAAGCAGAAAGAGAAAACAACAAAAAAACAGATTGGTCATTTCAAAGTTACTAATAAAGATGAAAGTAAAGCAGACTACCTTATGAGGCCAGCAAAAACTGTGCTGTTTGGGAATTTGCCCCCTCTCACTCTCCTGATGTCTCAGGTCAGACAACTCAGTTTCAGCTTGGGGACATGAAACTTCACCATAAGTGACTCCATTTTGGTTTGGTCTGTTGGGCCTAGTGCAGGAGCTCAGTCCAAACCAATGCCTTCCTATAAATTTTATTTAATAGTCATTACCATTGAAAGCAGCAGTTTTTATTTATTCTTTTATCAAATGTTTATTGTTGACCACTAAGTGACAACAGCTGTTCCAAGGATTCATTCCTGAGAAAAACAGACATACTGTGCTCTTATGGAATGCAGAGACACATTCTTTTAAGTGGATTATGCAGCCAGGCATGGTGGCACACACCTGTAATCCCAGTACTTGGGAGGCTGAGACAGGAGGATCGCAGGTTCAAGGCCAGCCTCAGCAACTTAGCAAGGCCCTCCACAACTTAGTGAGGCCCTCCACAACTTAGTGAGACCCTATTTCAAAATTTGGGGTTTCACAGCTTTTTTGGGGGGGGCGGTGCTGGGAATCTCTGAGGTACACCCCCAGCCTGAATTTTTTTTTGTATGTGTGGTACTGGGGATTGAACCCAGGGGCATTCTACCTCCGAGCTACACCCCCAGCCCTATTTTATATTTATTTTGAAACAGGTTCTTGATAGGTTGATGAGAGTCTCACTACTTGCTGAGGCTGTCCTCAAATCTTTGATCTTCCTGTCTCAGCCTCCCAAGTATTGGGATTAAAGGTGTGTGTCACTGTGCCCGGCTCTGATTTTATTTTTTATTTTGAAACGGGGTCTCACTAAACTGCAGAGGGCCTCACTAAGTTGCTGAAGCTGGCCACAAACCTGCAATCCTCCTGTCTCAGCCTCCCAAGTACTGGAATTACAAGCGTGTGCCACCACACCTGGCACAGCTCTTCTTTTATAGGAAACCCCTGTGAGGGGAGTGGGTAGGGGTGTAGAGCAGGGATGGCAGTCCAGTTTTCCTCAGAATCTTCAAGCTTATGTCATCTGGTTGATGGGTGGCTTCTGGGCCTGACCAAGTGTCATTAACCTTTTAACAACATTCCCTCTAGACATTCCTCAGCAGTCTAAAATACATTCTGCAGGAACAAAACATGTATGCAAAATCAACTGGACATACAGTGATCCAAGAGTTACTGAACCCTTTGTTTACCAGACCTTTTAGGAATTTAGGTTAGAAGGAAAACAGACCTAGGGTGAAAAGAATGTATAGATTTTATAAATTTATAGATTTCAGGAATTTACAGATTTAAAGCTATAGTCTCCCTTTCCCTACCTGTTTGTCTCCTTTCTACCTATTGCTCTTATTCCTCCTACCTCAAGTGAGCAAAAGCTTTAGGATGAGACACGTCTGGAGTGGAACTCAGCTCTTTAAATTCACTGAGGCATCTTGAGCCAAGTCTTGGTTTCTTCGCTGTGTCATTGGATGAAATAACAGAAATAAAATTCTGACTCGCCGGGCGTGGTGGCACACACCACGCTTATAATCCCAGTACTTGGGAGGCTGAGATGGGAGGATCTGGGTTCACGGACAGCCTCAGCTACTTAGTGAGGCCCTCCACAACTTAGAGAGACCCTGTTTCAAAATAAAGTATAAAAAATAGGGCTGGGGGTATAGCCCGGAGGTAGAATGCCTCTGGGTTCAATTCCCAGTACCGCAAAAAAAAAACCTCATACTTGTGTAAAGGTATGCTTTGGGTTCACATATCTTCCATGACTGGACTTCCAGAGATAGGTCAGGTTTGGGCTGGGTGTGGTAGGAGGCCTGCATCCACTCCTCTTGGATTTTCTTGTCTCTGCTCTCCTCCAGGTGTCAGGCTTGTCCCCAAGATGGCTGCCAGGAACAGCCAAGGCCACAGACTCCCCCCCACCTCACATCCAGCAAGAAAGAACACCTTAGCCATTTCTTGGTGGCATACACCTGTCATCCCAGTACTTGGGAGGCTGAGACAGGAGGATCGCAGGTTTGCAACCAGCCTCAGCAACTTAGGTCCTCAGGCATTTAGCTAGACCCTGTTTCAAAATAAAAGAATAAAAAGGGCTGGGGGTGTAGCTCAGAGGTATAATGCCCCTGAGTTCAATCCCTAGAACCGAGAGAGAGAGAGAGAGAGAGAGAGAGAGAGGAGAGAGGGAAAAGGGCAGAGGGGAGAGGGCAAAGGGGAGAGGGGAGAGGGCAGAGGGCAGAGGGCAGAGGGCAGAGGGGAGAGAGAGAGCCTTTTCTTACATGCATTCTCATGGCAATAAGGTTTATCCAGCTGGTCCTAACTGACCTTGGTCTGCCCATACCATAGTGAAGGAGGATGGAATTGCTAGGATTAGCCTAGAGACTCTTCCCAAGAGCTACTTTCTATTCCTCAGAATAAACTGGATGTTGTAGAGTCACACCACATTCCACTATAAAACTCCATTTCCAAGCCAGGGTGAAAATTTAATGCGCTACATAAAACACCTAGCACATAAGGCATGCAATAGATGACAGCTATTATTAATTTCACTCTATGGATTTTGTCCAAGGCAACTAAATAACATTTTGTTATTAATATTAATCCCAAGCCTGTCTCGTTCCAAAAAAAAAAAAGATTTAAAGCTTGCTATTATTTTTTGTTGGCACTGCAGGGGTACGTCTCCATCCATCTTCTCCTGCCCATTCCTGTTGCTACTGCCCTGGTCTCACTCATTTTGTTATTCACTCAACATTCAGTGAGTGAGTATCAGCTTTGTGCCTGGCTTTTGACTAAAAACTAAGAATTCAGCCGGGCGTGGTGGAGCATGCTTGTAATCCCAGTATTTGGGAGACTGAGACCAGAGGATCCGGGTCCGTGGCCAGCCTCAGCTACTTAGTGAGGCCTCCGCAACTTAGTGAGACCCTGTTTCAAAATAAAGAATAAAAAATAGGGCTGGGGGTGTAGCTCAGGGGTAGAGTGCCCCTGGGTTCGATCCATAGTACCGCAAAAAAAAAAAAACTAAGAATTCCAAAATGATCGAGATTCAGACAAACTGTTCTTTGCCTGGTGTCAGCAACAGCTACTAAAATAATTATAGCACAGTGTGAGAGGTGCTATATGGGAGGTGTGTATACACTTTCTAAGCATATTAGGAAGTGGGACAGAGGGAGTAACTATTGGGGGGATAGCTGAACAAGATGGTAACCTTTCGATGGGTCTCAATGGATGGATAGTTCACATGGCTACTGCAGAGAATTCACTCCTTTCCCCATTCCAAGCTGTCTTCCACTGGGTCAGGACTCTTTCCATTGCAAGTGACAAGTTTGGCACTCTAGAGTTAGGACTCTAATTGTCATAAGGAAAAAAGGAATATATTGCCCCATGTAAAAGAACTATCCAAAGCATTGGGTAGACTTCAGACATGGTGGGTTCAGTATCTTAAATGATATAGAACCCAGTTTCTCTCCACTTGGTCTGCTTCCTTGATTGGAGGTCTTTTATTCACATGGGGGCCCCTGGCAGAGCCAGGCTTTATCTTTATGGTATAGAGGAGAGGAGAGTACGCCTTGCCTACAAACATCCCAGAAAAATAGCCACTTGGCTCTCGTGTGTGTGTGTGTGTGTGTGTGTGTGTGTGTGTGTGTGAGAGAGAGAGAGAGAGAGAGAAAGAGAGAGAGACAGAGAGAGAGAGAGAGAGAGAGAGACTGGGGGATTGAACCCAGGAGCATTTTACTTCCAAGCTACATCCCCAGCCCTATTTTATTTTATTTTATTTATTTATTTATTTTTTGTCATACCAGGGATTGAACCCAGGGACATTCTACCTCCAAGCTACATCCCCAGTCCTATTTTTTATTCTTTTATTTTGAAACAGGGTCTCACTAAGTTGTGGAGGGCCTCACTTAAAAAAAAAAAGTAGCTGAGGCTGCGGATCCTCCTGTCTCAGCCTCCCAAGTACTGGGATTACAAGTGTGCGCCATCACGCCAGGCCTTTATTTTTTATTTGGAAACAGGTTGTTGCTAAATTGCTGAGAGCCTCGCTAAGTTGCTGAGGCTGTCCTCAAACCTGCAATCCTCCTGGCTCAGCCTCCCAAGTACTGGGAATATAGGCGTGCATGCCGGCCCCCATTGGCTTTGATTGTTTCAAATGCCTACTCCTAAACCAATCGCTGTGGTCAAGGCAATTAATGCTCTGATTGGCTGGGCCTGGGTCACATGCGCCACCCCAAGCTCCAGAATAGCTCTTTCAATGGCCTAGTTCTCTGAGTCCCCACCATAGCTCTGTAAGGCTATCAAGTCCTGGAGAATCCCCCCATTTTAGAGGTGAGGAAACATGGAGGTTTCTCAACAGGCATAGAAATAACAGTGTTGCTCGATATGTATTTAAAGATGGAAGAAAGGGTGAGAGTTTGGCTCCCTCTATCGGTGATAGGAACACACACGGCTTAAGTCTGACATTCAAAGCCTTGTAGGCTCTGTAGCCAGACTCTGGGTTGAGTCTTTACTCAGCCGTTTACATAGCTGTGCAGCTGTGAGAAAGTCACTTAAACCCTTTGTAACGTCAGTTTCCTCATCCGTAGAATGAGACTAATACTAGTACGTACTTATCTGGCTAGGTGCCCTACCAGTCATGTTCGATCAGGAAACGCAAAATAGGATTAGAAGAATTGACAAAGGCCTACTTCAGAAGGGTGGAGTAGAAGGAAACCCTACAAAGCATGATACAATACCCCGTGTGATATAATACCCAGTAGGACTGTCAGTACTCCCAAGATGCCTGAAGGAGCAAGAGGAGAAATGGTTGCCAGAATTTGGAAAGCAAGAATAGCGTAAGAACAGCAGAGGGAAATGAATGCGCTGACCTCACACCCTCCACGTGCTCTCTGATCTCCTGCTGGGCTCTCCACTGGATAAATCCAACTGCAAGCCAGAGAGCAAGGGAGCCTGGTGATCTAGTTCATAGAGGTCAACCTCCTGGGCACAGCAGGAGCATGACTCCAGAGATACAGATACAAGAAGAGCGCAGCAGGACCCCCCCATGACTACAGTGAATCATGTGAAGTGTTTAGAACTGTGCCTGGTGCATTAAAATAGTTTCAGTAAATTTTAGTTGCTAATTATTTATTTATTTATTGCGGTACTGGGGATTGAACCTAGGGATGCTCTACCACTGAGCTACACCCCCAGCCCTTTTTATTTTTATTTTTCATTTTGTTTTGTCTTTGTTGTTGTTGTTGTTGTTGTTTGCGGTGCTGGGGATTGAATCTAGGGCTGTTGTACCTCTGAGCTACAACCCAAGCCCTAATTTATTTTATTTTGAAACAGGGTCTTGCTAAGTTGCTGAGGCTTGGCCTTGAACCTGCAATCCTCCTGTCTCAGCCTCCCAAATACTGGGATTACAGGCATGCCCTACCATGCCTGACTTAGTTGCTAATTTCTGGTGATTATTTCCATCCCCTTTTCAACCCACCTTTCTGTCTCCTGGCCCTCTAGTAGCCCACCAAGCTAGACTCCTCATGGTTCCTGGAAACAGGAGACTCTTTCATGTCTCTGTGGTTATGTTCTTACGTCATTTGGAATATCCTTTTGCTCATCTCTTTCTCTTCCTCTCAAATTCCTACTCATCCAGAAGACTCATATGTCTCCTATTCAGTGACTTTGTACAGAGTAAATGGCTGTTTACAAATATCCACAAACATGATTAACAGGGAAATTTTGCCTAAAGACTTATATAATAATGACATCTGCCAGAAATAGCCAACGGGAATTATCCATGGGCATTGCATGATGTGGGAGAGACCTCTAATGTTCAGCCACATCTGCCTCTCCTCTCTTCCAAGTACAAGAGAGTATTACACCTCCCACACTCCTTGCAGTTGAGCAGGACTATGTAAACTGGGTAGAAATGATGTGTGTCACTTCTGGGCCAGATAATTTCATTGCCTGTGCAAATCCCTCCAGTTCTGCTCTTCCCCTGGTGAACTCTGAGACATCACGTTGAGATAGTGACCTTGTGAGATGATGTGACTACATGAAGCTGAACCCCTTACCTACTACTACACCAGACCAGCAGAAAAAGCAATAAATAGATTTTTGTGTTGAGGTACTGGGATCTGGGGGTGTTGGTTATTGCAGCTTAACCTGACCTGTCCTAACTGATATACATGCACATGTGTGATAGCTGGTCCACAAAGATAAACCCTCAGTGAACCATTTTCAGTATTCATACCCTTATGTAGTTCCCTGCCCTTGAATCTGAATTGACCCTGTGAATTCACTTTTGACCAATGAAATGCAGTAGAATGGAGCATTCTACTGCATTCTACTGCCATTCTACTGAAATGCAGTAGAATGGAGCATTCTACTGCCAAGGTTAGATCATTAAAAAGCTTTATAAATCCGAGCGTGACGCTTGTAATCCCAGTATTTGGGAGGCTGAGACCAGAGGATTCAGGTTCATGGCCAGCCTCAGCTACTTAGTGAGGCCCTCTGCAACTTAGTGAGACCCTGTTTCAAAATAAAGAATATAAAATAGGGCTGGGGGTGTGGCCCGGAGGTAGAATGCCCCTGGGTTCACTCCCTGGTACCACCAAAAAAAAAAAAAAAAGGTTTATAAGCCAGGTGTGGTGGCACATGCCTGTAATCCCAGTACTTGGGAGGCTGAGACAGTAGATCGCAGGTTTGTGGCCAGCCTCAGCAACTTAATGAGGATCTCCGAAACAGTGAGACCCTGTTTCAAAATAAAAAAATGAAAAAGGACTAGGGGTGTAGCTCAGAGGTAGAATGCCTTTGGGTTCAATCCCCCAGTACCACACACACACACACACACACACACACACACACACACACACACACAAGCTTTTTAGCCAGGTGTGATGGCACATGCCTGTAATCTCAGTACTTGTGAGGCTGAGACAGGAGGATGACAGGTCAAGGCCAGCCTCAGAAACTTATAACAAGGCTCTCAGCAACTTAGTGAGACCTTGTTTCAAAATAAATAAAATAGGGCTGTAGCGATAGCTCAGAGGCAGGATGCCCCTAGGTTCAATCCCCAGTACTCCCCCCCCCACACACACACACACAAAGCTGGGCGTGGTGGCGCACGCTTGTAACGCTTGTAATCCCAGTACTTGGGAGGCTGAGACGGGAGGATCGCAGGTTCGTGGCCAGCCTCAGCTACTTAGTGAGGCCCTCCACAACTTAGCGAGACCCTGTTTCAAAATAAAGAATAAAAACTAGGGGCTGGGAGTGAAGCTCGGAGGTAGAATGCCCTGGGTTCAATTCCCCAGTACCGCACACACACAAAAGCTATTGGACTCTTTATTCCCTCTGGAGGAAGCTCTGGTTGGCCAAGTGGAAAGACCATGTGAAGCAGGGGTGCTGCCTGACTGCTCCCATCTGTCGCAACCAGCCAGGCTGAGGTGACACAAATGTAAGTGAAGAGGCCATCTTGGGCCGGTGACTCCATCAAAACTTCCAAAAACTCTAGCCCCAGTCTGTCTCTGCTACTGCATGAGAGCTGCCACGTGAGAACCACCCAGTCAAACCCAGTCAATCTTCAGAACTGGAAGAGATAATAATAAATTGTTATTTTAAGTCATTATGGTGTGTGTGTGTGTGTGTGTGTGTGTGTGTGTGTGTGTGTATACTGGGGATTGAACTCAGGGACTTTCTCCTTCAAGCTACACCCCCAGCTCTATTTCATTTTTTTTTTTTTGT
>PVJS01032523.1:0-22726 GCA_004027185.1 Glis glis | reverse complement strand
GGGACGGATCGCGCGGGGTCGGGCGGCTGCTTTCTAGTGGATCGGCGTGCCATTCGGGGCTGGCCGGGAGGCGCGATGTTGGCGCCCATGGGTGCCCTAAGCGGCCCCCTGTGGACTGGCGCAGCCCAGCCCGCCGAGGCGTTCGAATCTCCCGCCGGCGGGCTCGGGAAAGTGAAACTTGAGCCCGCCCTTCTCGGGGGAAAAGGAAACTTAGGCAGGGGGCGGCCCTGAGCCGACATTCCAACAGTGGGGTCTCTCTGTTCAGGTCCAAAATAGATTTTCAACTTCCAATGCCCCCAAATAAACAGAAGAGAAACCGGAATGCTACAACTACAGCCACCTACATAACCCTTGACTCTTGAATCTCCAAGGCCCCAGGACCTGGAGATAGACAGGATCTTCTGAGAGTGGTTTTGATTATTGGTTATTGATGATCTTCACCTTTCACACTGTGCTAATTATTGATCAACATACTTCTTCATATTAAATTCCATTCAGATAATTGGTGTGAGTCAGGCATGGTGGTGCACGTCTGTAATCCCAGTACTTGGAAGGCTGAGACAGGAGGATCACAGGCTCAAAGACAGCCTCAGCAATGTAGCAAGACCCTGTGGTTTGTTTGTTTGTTTGTTTTTACGGTACTAGGGATGGAACCCAGAGGCCTTCTACCACCAGGCTATACCCCCAGACCTATTTTATTTTGTATTTGGAAACAGGGTCTCACTACGTTGCTGAGAGCCTCACTAAGTTACTGAGGCTGGCTTTGAACCTGCAATCCTCCTGTCTCAGTCTCCCAAGTACTGGGATTATAAATGTGCGCCACCACACCTGACTGAGACCTTGTTTCAAAAAAATTAAATAAAATAAGCTGGGCATGGTGGTGCACACTTGTAATCCCAGTACTTGGGAGGCTGAGACAGGAGGATTGCAGGTTTGGGGACAGCCTCACCAAGTAGTGAGACTCTCATCAACCTAGTGAGACCCTGTTTAAGAAAAAAATAAAAAATAAAATAGGACTGGTGGTGTAGCTTGGAGGTGGAATGCCCCTGAGTTCAATCCCCAGTACTACCAAAAAAAAAAAAAAAATGTGTATGTGGGGATGGTCAAGGCATGGCTGGCCTTTCCCAAATTATACTTTGTAGTATTTACCTATTGCTACATAACAAAATACCCTAAAGCTTAGTGTCCTGAAACACATACCTTTATTATCTCACAGTTTCAGTAGGTCATGGATCCAGGCGCAATCCTCCACTTAGCTGAATCCTCCACTGCAGCGTCTCTGCCAGAAGCAATCAAGGTATCACTGGGCCGCAGCCGTCCTCATAAGGCTCAGCCGGGGAAGGATCCACTTCCAGCTGTGGCTGTTGGCAGGATTCAGTTCCCTGTGGGATGTTGGACTGAAGGCTTCAATTTCCTTACTGCCTGTTTCCTCTGGTCCTTGGCTCATCGGCCTCTCCATGGGGGGTCCCCTCCCTAGCAGCTCTCCTCATCAGAGCTGATGAGGAAGAAGACTCATGGGCAGTGAGTGAGAGCAAGACGCAAGTCCCAGTTTTTTATGGTCCGGTCTTGAAAGGGACATCCTCTGGCTTTGGCCGTGTTTTATTCATTAGCAGCAAGTCACTAGGTCCAGCCCACACTCAGGGGAGATCACCCGAGGACGTGCGGTATGCCTACCACATACTTGAACATTTATAGCATCTTCTCAATAACAAAAACAATATTTGCTAAAGTGACTTGTCTAATATGGAAATTGTCTAAATCTGTCAGTGAATGCCCATACCCATTTCTTGCAAGCCACAGTCCCTCTGGTGCAAAGTCCTCCTCCCCCTGTCCCTGCCCTAATGCAGCATCATCTTCTCACTGGACTTAGCAGAAAGCCCCTGCTGGGTCTGGGTGAGTGAGTGGCTCCTCGCCAGATTATTGGGGTTGGGGAAGTAAGATGGGGGCAGCAAAGACACTTCCAGAAACCCAGTGTCCGAGGAGGGAGGCAACCCGGACTCAGAGGCTCAAGTGGCCCCTGCCCTGAGGCCGTGCTCATACTCATTCCTTTTTTAGGCTGAATTGTTTTTTGTGTGTGTGGTGCTGGGAATTGAACCCAGAGGCATTCTTCCTCTGGGTTACACCCCCAGCCCTATTTTATTTTTTATTTTGAAAGTCTCTCGCTAAGTTGCTGAGGCTGGCCTCAAACCTGCGATCCTCTTGTCTCAGCCTCCCAAGTACTGGGAGTACAGGTGTGCACCACAGCACCCTGCTTAAGCTAAATTCTTAACCAGCCCATCAAGGCCCGGCCAGGCATGGACTCATCCACTTTCTCCAGCCTCAGTCCAGCCCTTTCTTCCTCTTAACTCCCTGCACTCCAACCACGACAGCGTCTTCTCTTCCAGATTCTTCTTTCCTTCTTCCCTCTTGTGCTCTTTCCTCTCCTGGATCCCCTGCCCTGCCCTCAAAGGCTCACCAATCTCAACACCACATTGTTACAGACAAGGCCAAGTCTTCAAGTTACAGTGACCCCCTTCCCTGGAGATTTCTGATGCCAACCAGAAATACCATTTTTAACAAACCCCCAGGTGGTATTTTAAATAGGGCAAGTTCAAGAGGCACTGCCATCTGTCACAGGCTCCCAGGGCACCCTTCCCTCTCCCACCCCACTGGGCACACCTGGGACTGCTGAGCTAGTTGTGCTCTGTGGGCCCCCACTGGCCAGACTCTCCTCTGACTCTGGGGAGCCCAGTAGGGTGAGTAAGGAGGGAGGGGCAGGCTGGAGGGAAGAGGCCAGAACCCAGTGCAAGGGTGGGGTAGAAAAAGGAGCCCATTGCACCCATGGTGGGCGGTGGGTGGGAGAGAGGCACAGCTGGGTTCTGGGAAGGTGGGAGGAAGGAGCTGCAGGAACATCCAGGTTCCACTGGGAACAGTCAGGCTCCTAAAGCGGAGTCAAGGATCCAGTGCTAGGGAAGATCTTCCGGAGCTGAGCTCCGGCAGTCACCAAGCAGAAAACTAGGATCCTGGAGCTCCTTCTAATCCAGTGCTCCTTCTAATCCATCCAGACAGAGGATGAGGATTCAAGATGCCAGATTTAGCAAATAAAATACAGAAGCCCCACTAAATTTGCATTTCAAATAAGCAACAAAAGCCCCAATACCCTCTCCCCCCCACACACATATACACACACAAAGCAACAAATACTTATTTAGTCAAGATATGTCCCAGATATTACACAGGTGTCCTGTAGTCTAGCTGACGACCTTGCCAATGTTATGAGTTGACGATAAGATCCCCAGGCAGGGGTCCATGATTGTTCCCAGGGTTTCCTAGAAAAAAGAACAAACTCCTAGGGCTCCCATCTCCAAACAGGCCAAGCAGCTCAAAAGATGGTAACAGTAGTCCATCTTATTACAGCTCAACATCGGAAGCAAATGAAATGTACTTCAAGAGGAGTGTATTGCCAGGCGTGGTGGCACACGCCTATAATCCCAGCACTTGGGAGGCTGAGATAGGAGGATCGCAGGTTTGAGGCCAGCCTCAGCAATTTAGCGAGGTCCTCAGCATTTTAGCAAAACCCTGTTTCAAAATAAAATAGTGCCGGGGGTGTAGTTCAGAGGTAGAACACTCCTGAGTTCAATCTCCAGTACCAAAAAAAAAAAAAAAAAAAGAGGAGTATGTTCATTTCCTAGGGATTCTGTGACAGTGTACCCTACACTGGGTGGCTTAACAACAGAGATTTATTGCCTCACAATTCTGGAGACTACAAATCCAAATCAAGGCGCTGGCAGGGCATGCTTCCTCTGAGATTCTGGGAAGAACCCTTCCTTGCCTCTTCCAGGTTTTTTTTTTTGTTGTTGTTGTGGTTTATTTGTTTGTTCATGTTGTTGTTGTTGTACTGGGGATTGAACACAGGGGCTCTGCCACTGAGCTATATCCCCAGTCCTTTTTATTTTTTGCTTTAAAACACAGTCTCACTAAGTTGCCCAGACTGGCCTCAAACTTGTCATCCTTCCGCCTCTGCCTCCTGATTCGCTGGGATTACAGGCATGCACCACCATGACCCATTCTTCCTGGCTTTTGATGGTGGCTGTCAATCCTTGATTCTCCTTTGGCTTGCAACTGTCATGCCAATCTTTGCCCTGTCGTCCCATGGCATTCTGTGTCTCTGTCTCTTTTTTTCTTACTGAGGACATCAGTCATGTTGGATTAGAGCCTACCATAATCGAATATGACCTGATCTTAACTTGGTTACATCCACAAAGACCCTGTTCCAAATAAAGTCACATTCACAGCCACCAGGGATTAGTACTTTAACTTACTTTTTTTTTTTTGCGGTACTGGGGATTGAACTCAGGGGCATTCTACCTCTGAGCTATTCCCCCAGCCCTATTTTTTATTCTTTATTTTGAAACAGGGTCTCACTAAGTTGCGCAGGGCCTCACTAAGTAGCTGAGGCTGGCCGCGAACCTGCAATCCTCCTGTTTCAGCCTCTCAAGCCCAGCAATTAACTTACATTTTTTAAAGGACACCATTCAACCCATACAAGGGGAATGGATAAATTAGAACCCAATACTTGGAAGGAGGTCCATTATGGATTGCCAAGTGGAAAAAAAACACAGCAAGATGCAAAGAAAAGATGTACATGATATGATCCCCCCTCGCCGGGCATGGTGTCGCACACTTGTAATCCCAGTACTTGGGAGGCTGAGTAATAAAGAATATTAAATGTTCTATTTTAAAATAAAGAATAAAAAATAGGGCTGGGGGTGTAGCTCAGAGGTAGGATGTCCCTGGGTTCAATCCCCAGTACCAGAAAAAAAAAAAAATGACCTCCCTCCCCTTTTTTTGTTAATACTGGGGATTGAACCCAGGGCATTCTACCTCTGAGCTATACCCCCAGCCCTTTTTACTTTTTATTTTGAAGCAGGGTCTTGCTAAGTTGCTGAGGGCCTTGCTAAATTGCTGAGGCTACCCTCAAACCTGAGATCCTCCTGTCTCAGCTTCCCACTACTGGGATTGCAGGCTTGCACTACCACATCCAGCTCCTTCTTAATCTTAAAAAAAACACAATTTAAGTCAGGTGTGGTGGTGCATACCTGTAATCCCAGTACTTGGGAGGCTGAGACAGGAGGATCACAGGTTCAAGGACAGCCTCAGCAAGTAGTGAGACTCTCATCAACCTAGCGAGACCCTGTTCCAAAATAAAAAATAAAATAGGGCTGGGGTGTAGCTCAGAGGTAGAATGCCCTGGGTTCAATCCCAGTACCGCAAAAAAAAAAAAACACAACTTCATATGAATCTTTGAGTATGGTCATTACTTAATCATTAATTCAGTTAATAAATATTTATTGGACACCCAGCGGGGATATGACAGTCAATAAGGTAGCTCTTGTCCCTGTCCTTCCAGAGCCTACAGCTAAGTATGCATTGCTAGAAGGATATGTATTTACCTCGTATTTCTATTTCTAAGTGAGCTTGGAGGGGAAAAGAAAAAATTACACTTTTTTCCCAAAATTGCTTGATTTTTTTTGTGTGTGTGGTACTGAGGATTGAACCCAGGGGCATTCTACCTCTGAGCTACACCCCCAGCCCTATTTTTATTCTTTATTTTGAAACAGGGTCTCACTAAGCTGTAGAGGGCACTAAGTAGCTGAGGCTGGCTGAAAACCTGTGATCTTCCTGTCTCAGCCTCCCAAGTACTGGGATTACAAGCATGCGCCACCACGCCCAGCTTTAGCTTACATTTTTATAGAGAGCATGTCATTAATATGTAACTTTTTCAAAGATGCTTAACCCTAGCTGGGTGTGGTGGTGCATGCCTATAATCCCAATACTTTGGAGACTGAAACAGGAGGATAGCAGGTTCAAGATCAGCCTCAGCAAGTTAGCAAGACTCTCAGCAACCTAGCAGAACCCTGTTTCAAAACTAACTAAATAAATAGCCGGGCGTGGTGGCGCACGCTTATAATCCCAGTACTTTGGGAGGCGGAGACCGGAGGATCGGGTTCGTGGCCAGCCTCAGCTCTCTCTCGCTCTCTCTCCCTGTCTCTCTCTCTCTACTTAGTGAGGCCCTCCGCAACTTCATGAGACCTGGTTTCAAAATAAAGAATAAAAAATAGGGCCGGGGGTGTAGAATGCCTCTGGGTTCAATCCCCGGAACCTCAAAAAAAAAAAAAACTAACTAACTAAATAAATAAATAAATAAATAAAAAGGACTGGGGTGGAGCTTGGAGGTAGAAGGCCTCTGGGTTCAACTCTCAGTACCACATACACACACATACCACACAAAGATGCTTAACCTTTTAGCCAGGCATGGTGGCACACACCTGTAATCCCAGTATTTGGGAGGCTGAGACGGGAGGATCACAGATTTGAAGCCAACCTCAGCAACTTAGCAAGACCCTTAGTAACTTAGAGAGACCTTGTTTCAAAATTTAAAAAAAAATGAAAAGGGCTGGGGAGTAACTCAGAAGTAGAATGCCCCTAGGATCTATCCCCAGTAACAAACAAATAAACTAAAAGACATGAACAATTAAGTATAAAGAAGTATTGCCCAACAATTATCAAATTTTTCCAATCTGTTTTTTTCTTCTAACCTTGGCCTTTCCCACTGGGGCTAAGTAGTCAGCAGATGTTGGGGTTTGTGGGTGCTAGTTAATCACACCCCTCACGTCTCCAAGTTCTGATCCAATTGAGAAATAATCACAGGAGACACGTAGGGATTAAATGTCAGCTTTATTGCAAGTCCAGATGGACTGGAGGATGTGGCTAAGACCCAAGGCCCAAATGGGATTCTTATTCCTTCTCCCCGACTTGAACTTCCCCACCCACTCACAGCAGAACAGCTGGACTATTGAAGGTCTCCCAAGCAGGGTCTGGGTCGCCCCGTGCTCGTTGCCTGTGGAGGCAGGAGTGCAGGAGACAGGCTGCTTATAGTCAGGTCAGTCCCAGAGAGAGCACCAGGAACAGGCTGAGTGGTGCTCCCTGGCTGTCCTCTTCCCTACCTCTCAACCCGAGAGGTTTCTCCTCTTCTCACAGCAAGGAGACAGGGACACCAAGAAAGTCTAAAAATTCTTCCCCAAAACTTCCAAGAGGATGTCAGTTTCCGCTTTATGAGCTGATGGGAAAATGGGGAGAAAGGCGTCCCCATGAATGATAGACTTCGATTCACGCATTATCTTTTTTTTTTTTTTTTTTTTTTTGCGGAACTGGGGATTGAACCCAGGGGCATTCTACCTCCGAGCTACACCCCCAGCCCTATTTTTTATTCTTTATTTTGAAACATAGTCTCACTAAGTTGCAGAAGGCCTCACTAAGTAGCTGAGGCTGGCCACAACCTACGATCCTCCTGTCTCAGTCTCCCAAGTACTGGGATTACAAGCGTGCACCACTATGCCTGGCTACACATTATCTTTTCATAGACTCTAAAAACCTTCACCTTCCAGGAAGCAGCTCTGCAGTTCTAGGTTGTGTCCATTGAAAGAGAATTTGCTGCAAAAGACAGAAAATTGAACAATCAGTAGCTTAAACTACAAAGAGATAGATTTTTCTTATGTAACAGGAAATCCCCAGAGAGGCAGCTCTGGGTTGATGGGAAGCACCAGGAATCAGGGCTCCTTCCGTCTTTCTGCTCCGTGGTCCTTAGAAAGCGGATTTGTTCACAGGCTCATGAGCTTGCTCTTGCACCTCTTAAGTATCCTGTCCCCGTTCCAGGCAGGAGGAAGAGAGGACTAAGGGACAGCTAAGTCTCTCTTTTTTAATCAGGAAAACAATAGCTTTTCTGGAAATTGGATTCAGCGAGTGTGTGTTTTCATCTCATTAGCCAGCACTATGTCGTTTGCCCCACCTCTCTGAAAGGGAAACTATGAAATTGATTTTGTAACTTGGATTCTTTTAAATAAACGAAGAAGAATTGGATAGAGAATGACTTGCTACAAAGGTCACAAAATAATAAGACATAGGAAATATTGTCAAGATTGCTTTTCAAAAAAAAAAAATCTAGCCAGGCGTGGTGGCGCACACTTGTAATCCCAGTACTTGGGAGGCTGAGACCAGAAGATCCGGGTTCGCAGCCAGCCTTAGCTACTTAGTGAGGCCCTCCACAATTTAGTAAGACCCTATTTCAAAATAAAGAATAAAAAAATAGGGCTGGGAGTGGGGCTCTGAGGTAGAATGCCCCTGGGTTCAAACCCCAGTACCAAAAAAAAAAAAAAAGATCTAGGCCTGGGATGTAACTCAGTCATAGAGAATTTACTTTGCATGCACGAGACCCTGGGTTCCATCCCCGGCACCACAAAAATATCTAGGTGTTTTTGTTTTTGTTTTGTTTGTTTTGGGGTTTTTTTCACAAATATTCAAGAGATTATTCCCTATGCAATCATTTTCAGAGCATAAAAAGGTAGAAAACTTAGCTTATCTTCCAAAGAATTAGCATAACCCTGATACCTAAACCTAGCAAAGGGGAAAAAACCACAATTACTTAAAAATACATATGAAGCTAATTTATAAGCTGACAAAAATCCCATATTTTCCCCTTTCTTGGTTTGTCCTTTGTTTTATTGCAACACATCCTCGAGAAATTTCCTAAGAAGGAGTTGGGAAATAAACTTTCTTAGCGCTTATGTGTCTTAAAACATCTTTTGGACTGCCCTCATACCGATATACATTTCATCTGGGTATCAAATTTTAGATTGAAAATCATCTTAGAACTTGAAGACATTGCTCCCTTGACTTTTGGTACCCAGTACCACTAGTGAGAAGTCGGGTGCATTTCTGATTGTTGTTCTTTTTAGATGACTTTTTTCTCTCTCTGGAATTTTAGAGTCTTCTCATTTTCCAAGATGATATAAAATCTCTAAATTATGTGTGCTCTTTATTCTGGGGACTTGATGAACCTTGTTAGTCTTATGACTTGAGTCTTTTTGGTCTGGGAAACTGTTCAATTATTTATTTTGAAGCCAGGCAGGATGGTGCACACCCGTAACCCCAGTACTTGGGAGACTGAGAACAGGAAGATCGCAGGTTCAAGACCAGCTTCAGCAATTTAGCGAGACCCTGTCTCAAAATAAAAATAAAAAGGGCTGTGGATGTAGCTCGGTGGTAGAATGCCTCTGGGTTCAATCCCCAGTACCACCAAAAAAATATTTATTTTGAAAATTCCCCTCCCTTTCTTTCTCTCTTCTCCCTTAAGTACTTACTAATCAAATATGGACCTCCCACATTGACTTTATGTCTCTTTCTTCTCTTCAGTAAAATTGTTTCTTTCTCTTTTCACTCTATTTTCTGAGAGATTACCTTGACATTAACCTTCAACATTTCCACTGAATTTTAACTATCTATATATTTGTCCAAGCTATTTTTTGTTCTCTAACTGTTCCTTTTTCATAGCACTGCTTGTGTTTTACAGATACAGTCTCTTCTTGAATTCTATTTTAAGTTCTCATCTGCCTATGAACTGTCTGTTTCCTCAGAGGTCTTATTTTCAGTTTATTTGTGTTTGTCTTTCTATTTCCTATTTCAGCCTTCTTCAAATAGCTGCTGGCTTCTGGTTGTCCATTCATATTTAAGAATGAAGCAGTAGAAAGTTTTCTGGAAGCTCTGTGCACATGGATAAGAGGAGATGAATGGCCAGCTTTGTTTCTGAGTGAGCTGGTCTTTATGCCTTGAGACTCCTAAATGTCAGCCTGAGATGTGCTTTGTTCTAAGATGCCACCTTAAAGCCAATCTGTCCTGGTCTTCTCAGACAATTTAATTTCTTTTTAAAAGACCCTCCATTTGGGGTAAGGGGCATAATGTGGGGCAGGGCAAACATCTGGCTGGCTGAGCAGTCAGAATACAAGAGTCAGGGAAGTTCGTTGGTCCATTTATGGCCTTTCGATTAAGCCCTCACTCCACTGCACCCAGAAGCATCTCCAAGCCCTAAGCTTTGCCAGGCTTCTATGGGCAGGTCCACTCCCTCCTCTTGGGCTGCAAACTTTGCTGTATACATTCTTTTTGTTGTTGTTGTTGTTGTTACTGGTGATTGAACCCACGGGCATTCTACCTCTGAGCTACACCCCCAACCCTTTTTATTTTTTATTTTGAAATAGGATCTTATTAAGTTGCTGAGGGTCTTGCTAAATTGCTGAGGCTGGCCGCGAACCTGCAATCCTCCTCCCTCAGCCTCCCAAATGTGTAAAGACAGGGGAAATGTAAAGACAAAGTATAAAAGCAGAAGTAACTCCATTTTCTTCTCTGCTGAAAATAGTTAAAAAGACGAACTCCACCCAAGGAAGAGAAAAATTTGTAAAGCAACAGTTTATTCTGCCAAAATGAGACGTTTTAAACTTTACTGAACTTTTCACCCAGAGATAATATTAACTGCATAATGTTTGGCTTCTATTACTATAGCTTCTGCTGATAAGTAAACCCCCTCCCACTTAGAATTTAGTTAGAAATAGCTGATTGGTTATAGAGACATTATGTATGTAACCCTTTATGTAACCATGACACAAGCTGTATGTGCTATTTTTAAATCAGTATTTAAGTCACAAATGCTGTATGCCTTTAAAAACCCTGCTCACCTTGACTCCAGTGCCCAGTTGTTGGAGTCTGCTTTAAGACCCACTCTGGACCGCTGACCGCCAGTTTAAAAGAATAAACAGCTTCAAATTGATCTTTACTCCTGGTCTCCCTTGATCTCTGTGATTTCTCGCCAACCTGACGTATTACAAATGTTGGGATCTCAGGTATGCGCCACCACACCCGGCTGTCATGTACGTCTCAACTTCTGTCCTGTTTACTCAGTCACCATCCTCCATCAAGCCACCTCCAGAGATTTGCTGAGGTCTCTCTTGTCTACAGGTGCCCCCTCCCCTTTCTCTTCTTTGGAAGGATTTACATGTCTATTATTTATTACTAAGACATTTCTAGAGGAAGAGGAGATAAACCCATGGACACTGAGGCACCACCCTTGGATTGAAAGTCCTACCTGCCTTCTAACAGAGAGCCGTGGGCATCGAGTGTACTCTCCTTCACAGTTTATATGGATAAATTTCAGCAGACTGTGCAGTCTTTCTAATCAACAGTACATTTATAAGAAACTCAAAAATAGGCAGAGATATGGAAGAAAGCTTTTTTGTTATATCACACATTTCAGTGTCTGTTGATTATGTTTTAAATACAAGACTAAAATCAGACATGTCCTTAAATCACCTTCTCAGAACCCTAAAAATTTGGGTAGATTATACTCGGGAAACCAGTGGCATAGGGGAGAAAAATGCATGTGGAATTTGGAGTCAAACAAACCTGATTCAAATCCTGGCTCAACCTTCTGCTTTCTCCAAATGTCCATCCCTTCATCAGCACCTACCTCCTTAGAGTGCTGCAAAGATTATATGAGATAACACACATAGGAGCCGGATATGGTGGCACACACCTGAAATCCCAGTACTTGGGAGGCTGAGACAGGAGGATCACAGGTTCGAAGCCAGCCTGAGCAACTTAGCGAGACCCTGTTTCCAAATAAAAAAATAAAAAGGTCGGGGGTGTAGCTCGGAGGTAGAATGCCCCTGGGCTCAATGCCTAGTACAAATAAATAAATAAATAAATAAATAAATAAATAAATAAATAAATAACACAATGCACCTAGCTCCACCCCTGGTGGAGCAGGTGCTCAGTAAATGCTTATTGCTGCTCCTCCTCCCCGCCTCCTACTGGACTACTCACCAGCCCCACTTTGTGTTATTTTCACCTCTTCCTCCTCTGTCTCTTGTGTCCCCACTCATTCTTCCAGGTTCAACTCAGACATTCCCGCATTTACAGTCTTCTCCAACCTCCCAGAAGACAGACACCTCCGGGTTCTCTGCCCTCTCTCACCCACACCGACCACACCGTTTTCATGGCTCCAATCTTTCTGCAACTGAGAAAGTTGTGCACACATCTGTCCCTCCAGTGTTCCTTAAAAGCAATAACCTGGAGGCGGAGACTGGAGGATCCAGGTTCACGGCCAGCCTCAGCGCTCTCTCTCTCTCTCTCTCTCTCTCTCTTCCCCCCTCTCTCTCTCTCTCTCTCTCTCTTTCTCTCTCTCTCTCTCTCCTTAGTGAGATCCTCCGCAACTTCGTGAGACCCAATTTCAAAATAAAGTATAAAAAATAGGGCCGGGGGCGTAGCGTGGAGGTAGAACGCCCCTGGGTTCAATCCCCGGTACCGCAAAAAAAAAAAAAGCAATAACCTGATCTTGCTCCTCAGATTCTCCCTGGCACCCTGCACTGTAGCTGGCACCCAATGGGTGCTCAATAAGTGTTGGAATTTAACTGAATGGCAACAAACTGAAGCGGATCATGGACAGCCTTAACCCTGCCACACTGAGATAGGAAACCCAAGCTATGACCCAGACAGATTCTAACTTGTCCACAATGCAAACACGTTGTTCCTTTCTTGCAGGAGCTTCTGAGCTGCTGTCATAATGACTTCCACCCCACCCCACCCTGCCACTTTGCCAAATGCAAGTAAACACGTTCAGAGACAGAACTTTGATTTAGCTCCGCCCTAGCCCTGCCAGGTGAGTGACAGAGCTCACCTGGAATTCTGAGAACCTACTGTAGGGTGGGGATGGGATTTTTTTCATGATCCAGCCAGAATGACATGTTTAGCTCTGGGGCTGGGCTGGGGCAGGATGCTTTCTCTGTTATTCTTCTCTGTACCTCCTTGGGCAGTACATGGCAGAAGAAAACATCTTGTGCTCTGATCTATCTGCCCTTCCTCTCCCTTAATCTCCTACCAGGCGGGCTCTACACTTGCCATTAGTCAGGCAAGTGTGAAAACAGAACACAACCTGGACACAACAGGACCTTTATGTGTGTCGGGGTGGGGGTACTGTGGATTGAGCCCAGGGGCATTCTACCCCTGAGCTAAATCCCCAGTCTATTTTATTTGGAAACATGGTCTTGCTAAATTGCTGAGCTTGGCCTTAAACCTGTGATCCTCCTATCTCAGCTTCACAAGTACTGGGATTACAGGCATGTGCCACTGAGCCTGGCTAGCAGGACCCCTTTCTGGAGCCTCAGACTGAGCCTAAGGGCAGAAAAACACAGTCCACACTAAGAGTTATTGGTCTGATGAAGAATACAACTTCCCTGTACTCAAAGAGCCCCCAGTTTAATGGGGAGGGGCTGGGAAAACAAAGTAGAGTCCCAGTCCCCAAATGGCTTCCAGGTTTCTTAAGCATTCTCATGCTCAAGAAACACCCAGTTCACTGTGGGAGGCAGCCTCTGTGCACAGGAACATCATCCAAATTGAGGGGATGCAGGATGCAAAGCCAGGCACCGCGGTGCACGCCTGTAACCCCAGAGACTAGGGAGGCTGAGGCAAGAGGATCACAAGTTGGAAGCCAGCCTAAGCAACTTAGCTGGGGAAGTGCTGGGGAAGCCGGGCGTGGTGGCGCACGCTTGTAATCCCAGTACTTTGGGAGGCGGAGACCGGAGGATCCGGGTTCGCGGCCAGCCTCAGCTCTCTCGCTCTCTCTCTCCCTGTCTCTCTCTCTCTCTCTCTCTCTCTCTCTCTCTCTCTCCTTAGTGAGGCCCTCCACAACTTCGTGAGACCTGGTTTCAAAATAAAGTATAAAAAAAAAAATAGGGCTGGGGGCGTAGCGCGGAGGTAGAACGCCCCTGCATTCAATCCCTGGTACCGCAAAAAAAAAAAAAAAAAAAGGAATGCTGGGGATATAGCTTAGTGGTACAGAGCCCCTGGGTTCAATCCCCAGTGCTGCAAAAATAAAAAATAAAATAAAATAAATTTTTAAAAATTGATGGACTGCGTCTCCAGTCTATGCACCTACCCTGTCTCTCCTCTCCTGTGTGCTGAGGAACATGTTATGCATGTACCACTGATAGAGCCGTTGGCCAAGGGGTCAAGTCTCAAAGCTGTGTTATCATCAAGGATGGCAGCCCCCAAAATGAACATGTCGAAACAACTCTGTTTACTTGAGTGTCTAAATACTAACAAGAGAGACTCATGAGTCACAGCAATGAGTCTCAGATCTCTTTGAGTTACCCACTCTCTTCCCTCTCACATGGAGACTGCGCTCCAGCCTCCCTCCTCTGGGTCTTGTCCCTGCTCCTTCTTCCCTCTGTCTTTCCTCTCAAATCTACATCACAAATACCTAAGAACTATTTTAATAAATTGGCACCCTCCTTATGGGCAAGAAAGGCAAAAGGTAATACACACACACACATACACACACACACACACACACACACACACACACACACATACACACACACATCTTGAGTAACTCACACCAGAATTTTCTCCCACAAGCAGGGAGAAAGGAAAGATAGGGGTGAACACTTGTGCACTAACTTCCCTCCTGTCCACACATATTATCTCATAACTACGACACCATCAGTCCTATTTTGGGGGGGTACTGGGGATTGAACCCAGGTGCATTCTACCTCTAAGCTACACCCCCAGTCCTATTTTTTTAAACAGGGTCTCGCTAAGTGGCTGAGGGTCTTGCTAAATTGCTGAGGCTGGCCTTGAACCTGTGATCCTCCTGTCTCAGCCTCCCAAGTACTGGGATTACAGGCGGGTACCACCACACCCAGCTTCATCCCTATTCTTATCAATGAAAAAGCTGAGCTTAGCAAGAGACCCTTGACCGAGGGCCGGCCTGCCATTGAGTGGACGAATAGAGACTTTAATCCAAGTCCATTGACTCTTGCACAGGGAAAAATAACTGAAAGAACAAATATCCTTGTCCCCAGTGGGAGTCTACAGTGACAGACTTGGGCGACTCAGGGCTTGGAGGGAATGCTTTGTGGGAAGCATTCTCCAGGGTGTGGTGAATTCTTCTTCAGTACCTCAGGATACGCATGTGTTTGTGTCTCTGTGTGTCTGGGGGTAGGTGGGGTGACCACAGAGAGTCCCCTTCAGCCCCGCTTCCTACGGCTCGCAGTGTGGGAGGACATTCCACAGGAGCCACTCATCCTGAAGAGGCTTGGGGAGGACTATGCAGGCACCCCCAACATGGAGGAAGGTGCCTGGGATTCTCTGAGGGTCAGAGTGGACCAGGAGACTCCCAGAGACAGAAGCAGGGGACTCCCTGGGGCCAGGCTGAGAGTAGAATTCACTCATCGGCATGCTGTTACAGAGCATGAAGGTTCTGTGTCATATAAGCCCCCCTTCAACAACACAAGGCTGGCAAGGTGGAACAGCCCCCCCCTTTTGTGGTACTGGGGTTTGAACACCGGGCATTCTACCTCTGAGCTATACCCCCAGTCTGATGTCTGGTTGGTTGGCTGACTGGCTGGCTGGCTGGCTGGCTGGTTAGTTGGTTGGTCGGTTGGAAACAGGATCTCACTAGGTTGCTGGGAGTCTGACTACTTGCTGAGGCTGTCCTCAAACCTGCAATTCTCCTGTCTCAGCCTCCCACATACTAAAATTATAGGTGTGCACCACCACACCCGGCTCAGGGGATCCCCTTGAACAAGTGAGGAAACAGGTTCAAAGAAGATTCACCACCATGGAGGAGTCAGGGCCAGTCTTTAATCTCATTTCCATAGCACCCAGGAGCCAGCCGGGGTGCCAGGGAGGAACAGACAGTTCTCCATCTCTTCCCTTCCCCCAGTCCACCCAAAAACTGTGCCTCAGAGGGGCTCTGACATTTTCCTTCCCTTCCCAGAGCCACCAAGTGATTCTGGTCTCTGGGTTTGAGCTCCTAGGGATGGACTCAGGGGAAACTCTCCTGTTGACTGTTTCCTTGAGGTCTGGCAAGAGAAGACGCTAAGCCACTCCATGAATTAAAAATAGGACTTCTCAGCCGGGCGTGGTGGTACACGTCTATAATTCCAGTACTTGGGAGGCTGAGACAGGAGGATCACAGGTTTGAGGCCAGCCTCAGCAATTTAGTGAGACCTTGTTTCAAAGTAAAAAGTTAATAAAGGGCTGGGGGTGTATAGCTCAGAGGTAGAATGCCCCTGAGTTCAGTCTCCAGTACAAAAAAAAAGAGAATGCTTGCTAGCGATCGATCCCCTTTTCTCGTCCCTCGCCACCTCCGCACAGCTGTTAAAACTCGCTGCCTTCTTTAAAGTCCTTCAGTTCCGTGACACCCCAAAGTCTGAGAGTGCTGAGATGGTGGAAGAAGCAGGTACCCCATTCTCCCAAGCACCCCTCCCCATGATCTGAGGGGGTAGGGTGGATACCAGCAAGGGACAGCAGCTGCCTCAGTTCACAGCTCGGTTGGAGAGAGCCCTTCCCTTGGCAGGGAGGCAGGGTCTGGGCTGGATGACCTTGAGCTGTAAGACCTGAGCCCCCACCCCCAGGCTGGTCAGTGGGGTCTTGTCTCTCTCTGACCCTCTGCTGACTAGAAGGCAGCTCTCCTCCCTGAGCGGGTCTTCTGGCCGGTCCATAAAGCAGACCAATGAGGCCAAGTAGGAGGCTGAGAGGGGAGCCAGACACTGGGGAGCAGGACAGCCGGAGACCAGCTGCCCCATGAACCCCGACCCCGAAGCAGGCAGTGGGCCCCGGGGCTTTATGGGTGAACTGGGTGGCATGGGGAAAGCCCCTCCATGGCAGCCTGTGTTCCCCACAGCTGAGCCCTCTGGAATGACAGACAGTCCTCTGCATCAGGGAAACAGGTGGAGAGGCAGGACCCAGAGCCCCACAAACCCACCCACCATGCCACGAGTCAGGAGGGCCCCTTGAAGACTTTAGGGGTTACTAGCAACAAGGCCTCTGGGAGGGAAATACTCCTTGTGACCTTGTAGGAGCCCCAGACTCAAAGCCAAGAAACATCCCTGTCCCCATGATGCTCCCACTCCAAGGTGGAGACCCAGGCCTTGGGGACTTGAGGGGGGCGGTGAGTCTTACTCACGGAAGACTTCAGGGCTCCTCATGACTACCTCCCCAGGGGAAGGGAGTGGGCCTGCATGTGGAGGGTGGAGATGCCATGAGTAAGCAGGTTAAGGAACGTGCTTCCAAGGAACTTGACTCAAAGGCAGGGAGAGTCGAAAACCGGAACTGGAGGCCACTGTCACCAGCCAAGTGAGCTTGGCTGCCCCAAGCTCTCGGGGGACGCCCATGCCCTCTCACACCCTCAGCCCTGCTACTCCAGGGGAAGGGTCGTTGCTGAGGCTGCCCCCAATGGGTTCAGGGAAGATCCCTGGAGCCGAGAGGCCTGTATATGATGGCGGGTGGGTGAGACCCCCATGGAGACTTTCCCATACCTGGTCCTTTCTGCCACCTGAAGCTCAAATGGCATTTGCAAGAGGACAGCCATTAAAGGTGCCCTGTCTCCCGGGCATGTGCCATATGAACTCCCCTGAGGGTTTTGCACTTTCAACCTACCTGTCTGACCTGTCTGTAGATAATCTACCCAGGAAGACAGTGAGTAGCCTGCGGGCAGAGTCCTGCCGGGCTCTCCAGCTTCCTGGGGCACTTAGTGCAGGGCGGACTAATGGTGAGTGTTTAAAAGTGTTGAATGAGCCCGGTGCAGTGGTGCAAACCTCTAATCCCAGTACTTGGGAGACTGAGACAAGAGGATTGCAGGTTCAAGACCAACCTCAGCAACCTAGCAAGACTCTCAGCAACTTAGCAAGACCCTATTTCAAAATAAATAAATAAATGGGCTGGGGTGTAGCCCGAAGGTAGAACTCCCCTGGGTTCAATCCCCAGGACCAGCCGGGCATAGTGGTGTGCACTTGTAATCCCAGTACTTGGGAGGCTGAGACAGGAGGATCACAGGTTCGTGACCAGCCTTAGCAACTTCGGCCCTCTGCAACTTAGTGAGACCCTGTTTCAAAATAAAAGAATAAAATAGGTCTGGGGGTGTAGCTCGGAGGTAGAATTCCCCTGGGTTCCATCCCCAGCACCACACACACACACACACACACACATCCCTAGTACCACCAAAATAAATAAATAAATAAATAATGTTGAAGGAACAACTGACCTCTTAGGCACAGTATTTCTCAAAGCCTATCATGTGTCCACCACCCTAAAGCTGCTCCTTCTCAAAGCTGCCACAGCCTGGCTTCCACACACGGCCCCTCCCCTGTCCTTCAGCCATACTACAGCCTCAGGATCTTTCAAAACACAACTTCATCACACTTCTTCAAATGTTCTGTTGCTTCCCACTGCTCTTGAGATAAATCTAACATGGATAAATCTAACCTAGATAAGTCTAACCTGGTGCACAAGGGCTGGTCCCTGGCTCTCTCTCTAGTCCTTCGTTCTTTGTGTACCAGCTGCACTGAGTTTTCTTCATCTCCTCAAGTGAACCACTATGGCTCCTACTTTAGGACCTTTGCACTTCCACATGCAAGCCCTTTCTTTTTTTTCTGATTTTTTTTTTTTTTTTTTGCGGTACTGGGGATTGAACCCAGGGGCATTCTACCTCCAAGCTACACCCCAGCCCTATTTTTTTATTCTTTATTTTGAAGCAGGGTTGCACTAAGTTGTGAAGGGCCTCACTAAGTAGCTGAGGCTGGCCACGAACCCCGATCCTCCGGTCTCAGCCTCCGCCTCCCAAGTACTGGGATTACAAGCGTGCGCCACCACACCCAGCTCATACAAGCCCTTTCTCCTTCACACTCTTTACCTGGCTAATTCCTAGTGTTTCCAAGTCTTAGATTAACTGGGGAAATCTTCTCTGATACCCCAGAGGCAGATCCCCCTTTCACAAAGCAACATCAACTTTTCCTTCATAGCATCTTTCACAGTATGTAATTATACATTTGCATGGTTATTTCATCAATGTCTGCCCTCCATCCCTAACCCCCTCCCCCTCCTCCGCAAGACCATCAGCAGCATGGGGACCAATGCCCAGCCCTGTCCTGGCACCTCCCCTCCAAGAGGCTGGAGCCTGACCCAGAAAGGCCCTGCACCCCAGGAGGCTGGGATCCGGGAAGTACTTGACCCAACAAGTCAGCCCCACCCTGTGCCAAAGATGTGGAGAGGAGGAACTGGCGGATGTGGAGCATACTCACCTGGAAAGAGAAAGCTGAGGAGTATTTGGGGAGAGAGATAAGGCAGTCAGAAAGCAGGAAATGAGCTGCCCTGCCTTTGCCAGGGCAGTTGAGAATGAGGCCTGCAGATCAAAGCCACAGGAAGTGGGCTGGTTTTTTCAGTAAGGAAGAATCTGATCAAAGCCACACTTTCCTGTCTGGGTGGGGTAGGCAATTCATTCCCTTATTCATTCATATTTGTACGTATCATACGGCCATTCAACAAACACTGATTGAGCACCTGTGTGCCAGGTCTGTGCTTTGCCCTGGGGACACAGCAGTGAGTAAAAGTGGGTCATGTCCCTGCTCTTCTGAGTTTACAGGCAACCAGCTTAGTGTCTAGACCGTTTTCAAACTGCCCGTGCACTAGCCAGGCAGTGAGTCACAGCCAGCATTTTTTAAAATAACAAGCCCGGCATGGTGGCGCACGCTTGTAATCCCAGTACTTGGGAGGCTGAGACAGGAGGATCACAGGTTCAAGGCCAGCCTCAGCTACTTAGTGAGGCCCTCCACAACTTAGTGAGACCCTGTTTCAAAATAAAGAATAAAAAATAGGGCTGGAGGAGTGGCTCGGAGGTAGAATGCCCCTGCATATCATTCCCAGTACGGCAAAAATAAATAAATAAATAAATAAATAAATAAACAAAATGCAAAGAGAATGGGACAGAAAAATATCAGTATATCCCACTTAGTAAGGATAAGCAATCAGATATTTGTTAGGAAACTAGGTCCCAGCATAGTAGGTATTTCTCACACAATCAGAAAAGTTTAAAAAACACCAGTCTAAGCATTATTAGTAGTAATGGCAGTAGTATTTGGTAGTAGGAATTGGACCTAGGGTCATCCTACCTATGGGCTTTGTTTGTTTGTTTGTTTTGAAACAGGGTCCCACTAAGTTGCTGAGGGTATTACTAAGTTGCTGAGGCTAGCCTCAAACCTGTGATCCTCCTGTCTCAGCCTCCCAAGTACTGGGATTCCAGGTGTGCACCACTACACCTGGCTTAAGAATTATTTAAATAATTCCATAAGCCTATAACTAAGAAAGCCCGAAGAACTGTATGGGAGAACAGAACACTAGGACCCATCTGGGCTGGAGAGGGTGGGAAGAGGATGCTTGGGCAGGAAAGGCAAGGAGGAGAAAAAAGTTGGAGGTGGAGTGGGAGGCA
Source organism: Glis glis (assembly GCA_004027185.1). Taxonomy (NCBI): domain Eukaryota; kingdom Metazoa; phylum Chordata; class Mammalia; order Rodentia; family Gliridae; genus Glis; species Glis glis. The sequence goes on along the minus strand of PVJS01032523.1, from coordinate 2,595 downwards.
GAGGGGGGAAAGGAGGAGAGGGAAAGATGAGGGAAAGGAAGGGGAGGAAGAGGAGGCGTTACCTAGGCTGTGTCCACCTGGGGAATGGGGACATGGGCTGTCTCAGAGGAGCAGCAGAGGCAGAGAGAGAAGCCTCACGTACCATGTGGGGGGAAGAGCATAGAAAAACCCGAGGGAGGAGAGCCCAGGTGTGGGCCCTGGGGCTGGAGAGGTAGGAAGGAGCCCAGCGGGGCTTGCTGGAGAGCTCGCCTTAGTCCTAAGTGCATGAGAAGCCACCGGTGGGTTCGTTCACTCCGGTATCCCGTGTATACCACAACAACTGCTGAGAGATCCCTTCGCCTGGCCCCCACTCACAGGCCAGTTGGGAGTCAAGACACTCGTGCAACACAAGGTGGCGATGGAGACAGGAAGTGGCCAGGGCAGATGCTCATCCAACTAAAGAACCTAGGGCATGGGTTGGGTTCCCCAGAGGACCACTTGAGAGGTGGTCACAGAAGCCTTTACAGATGTGGTCTCTGTCATCCAGTTCTCACCTGGCACTGGCTGAAGGCTTCCCCCGAGCGTGCACAGGCTGCTGGCTCCTGCTGCAGAGACGCCTCTGGTGGAGGTGCATGGCTGCAGTTGGGAGCCTCAGGGGAATGGCAGATGCCAAACAAATGTGCACAGGGCATTGACTGTCTCTGCCGAAATCATCCCCTGAACCATCCAGAGCATTCTGTGGTCCTTTAACTCCTCCACATTTAGGGTGACAACCCTCAGCCCTAACTCTTCCTCCTGTATCTCAATCTTTATATCAACTGCCACCCAGACTTCCCCACTTTGGATGTCCCATGAGCGCCCCATATCATCCAGTCCTCACACTCAATTCATACACATCCCCAGCCCCACTATCAAACCTATACTTCCAGTTTCCCTGCTGGAGGAATGGTACCCGGTTACACAGTCACCCAAGCCAGAAACCAGTTCCCTGCTCCTCCCCCCCAAACCAGCCAAGCACAACTCCTTGGTCTTGTCCTCTCACTGTTGAGCATTACCAGGGCCCCGGCCCACCCCTGTCTCACCCCATCACTGCGTCAGCTCCCTGGCTGTCCTCCCCTCCCCATCGGGCTGCTCCCCCCACAGGCAGCCCAGGTGAGCTTTCCAAAATGCAGATCTGGATGTGGCCACTCCCTGCTGGACACTCCACCTGCCTCCCCACTCCCCTGAGAACGTCAGAAGTAAATTTCTATGGCATCTTAAGAAAAGACACATTTTTTTTTTTTTTTTTTGCAGTACTGGGGATTGAACCCAGGGGCATTCTACCTCCACGCTACACCCCCGGCCCTATTTTTTATACTTTATTTTTGAAACCGGGTCTCACGAAGTTGCGGAGGGCCTCACTAAGTAGGGAGAGAGAGAGACAGGGAGAGAAAGAGAGAGAGAGCTGAGGCTGGCCGTGAACCCGGATCCTCCGGTCTCCACCTCCCAAAGTACTGGGATTACAAGCATGCGCCACCACGCCCGGCGAAAAGACACATATTTGAAAGCAGCTCGGCAAGGCAAATTTTACTTTTTGCAAAAAGGGATCCTGCCACCAGTAAGTCAGGCGTGCAGGAACAGCATGGCAGAAAACTGCTGGGCATTTTATTTTCAGCGTGGGGCTTCTGTGCTGTGCTCCTATTGGTGGGAATATAGCCTCACAATCTTTACACCATTGGAGGGGTTGGCATTCACAATTTCCAGGAAATCTTTACAAAAATACAAGCACACATAAGGTTACACAATGGCAGTTTTACAAAATGGAGCCCAAGTCAAGCTATTTCTTTGATAGAAAAGACCTAATTATATTCTCACAATTTCCCCCTCTTTTTTTATACACTACTACTCTTTCCTTCAAATTCCATTAGCGTGTGATAACTTCTGCTCTCAAGGGTGTCAGCAACTTCAGCAACCTCAGCTAATTCATATCTAGAGCTAAATGATTTTCCTAGATCATCCTATTGGTTTAGCTGTTCCCTTGATGGCATCTTAGGTATAGTTGACAAATCTCTGCTGATTATAATATAATTTACTCTACAAAACAAACAAACAAAAACACAGCATATAATTTAACATATTGACTATTATTATCCTGTCCATTAGTACTAATAATTTGCTTATTATAAGGGTTATCCATAACTATCTGTCCCTTGTTCTCACATATTGGCAGAGCTGTCTATAAATCAAGCATCTTATTTTTTTTCTTTTAGGTGTCTGGTGGTCCTAGACCTGTAAAACCTCAAGAGGGATAGGTTTAGTTTTATAGCGTCATATAAGGACTCCATGAGTATAGCTCTCTCCTTATACCCCAGAATAGCATACTTGTTTTTGGTTATACTTTCTGGGTGTTCAAGACCAAGTAGTTAGCCCAATGTTGGGTGCGGGGCCCTTTACTCGGTGCCATGAAAGGGCCCGGTGAACTAACAGAGGCCTGCTCTAGAGTACCGGGCCTCTCCCACGTGGCAGTAATTCAGCATATTAATGGCAAAGATGGCGCTGGCGAATTCCTCAGGGGGAGGTTCCGCAGGTAGTTCCGGAAGTGGCCTCAGGAGGGCTGTGATAGGTAGTTACCTCCTT
>PVJS01032522.1:0-22733 GCA_004027185.1 Glis glis | reverse complement strand
AGAAAGAGAGAGAGAGAGAGAGAGAGAGAGAGAGAGAGAGACAGGGAGAGAGAGAGAGAGAGAGCTGAGGCTGGCCGCGAACCCGGATCCTCCAGTCTCCGCCTCCCAAAGTACCGGGATTACAAGCGTGTGCCACCACGCCTGGCTAGCACTTTAAATTTTTTCAAATATACTTACAATAATTATCTAATTTGATCCCTGCATCACTGTGTGAGGAAGACAGGGTGAGGTTTATATCCCATTTTGTAGATAAAAAAAGATTTCATTTCTGATCATCAAGTCAAGGATTATAGTAAAACTAAAAGAAATAGTCTAGGTGTCTTTAGATTACATATGCAATGAGGATTGAAATGATATCCCACAAAATCCACTAGTCATGGTATTTTCCCCTCTGCTCTTAACATAACCAATTTATACATATACAATATGGATAATACAAATATTTTTGACCAACTATATGTGCAACTGAACTACACTGATAAACTGTTAACTTTTCTGGCCAACCCAGGCTCTCTTTATTGGTTATGGACCAAGATTCAAGCACAGCATTGAAGTTGACACCTTTGAAAATATTGAAGTCTATAATTTAATGTGTGGTAAGTGTGAACAGGCAGCTTTCCTCCCTTCTGAAAACAGCGGGAGTAGGATTATCAAAATAGATCACATGGTGGGCACCTTTGTGGGAATAGTGGGGAGGTATGACAGACCCTTACATTTTCACTTTGTTCTTCTGACCAGAGACACTGAAAAAATGTGAAAAACATACCATCTTATTCCTTATCTGACTTTTCCACTAGCCTGCACACGTGTGAAGTCCAACACTCACAGAGGGGTGATCTGCAACTTGCCAGGCCCATGATTTCATTATATGACCCTTGAGTCACAGTGGTGGTAGAAGCCAGAGAAAAGTGTTTGGGGGCAGTGAAAGATAACACAGGTGGAGCCTATGATAGCAATAACAGTTAATTGGATGGCAATATCAAGGTTGTAGAAGTAAAGGAAAATCCATTAGGTATATTCTTTGTTTAGTCTGTTTCTTCTGATGCAACACTTGATCTTAGCCAACAGGCCAAGAAGTAATAGTCTGTATCTTCTTCTTTTTGTTTTTGGTGATACTGGGGATTGAACCCAGGGGCATTCTACCTCCGGGCTACACCCCCAGCCCTATTTTTTTTTTATTCTTTATTTTGAAACAGGGTCTCACTAAATTATGGAGGGCCTTACTAAGCAGCTGAGGCTGGCCGTGAACCTGCGATCCTCACCCAGCAAGAAATATTTAAAATCTGATACTCCACCATAAAAGTTCTAATAAAATTAATACATAAAAGTACTAATTAAGAAGATACAGACTAGCCAGGCATGGTGGCACACGCTTGTAATCCCAGTACTTGGGAGGCTGACACCAGAGGATCCGAGTTTGCAGCCAGCTTCAGCCACTTAGTGAGGCCCTCTGCAACTTCGTGAGACCCTGTTTCAAAATAAAGAATAAAAAATAGGGCTGGGGGGGTATAGCTTGGAGGTAGAATGCCCCTGGGTTCAATCCCCAGTACCACACACAAAAAATTATTTCTTATTTCTGATAATACTGGGCACTTACAAAACCCTAAATAATTTTTGAATGTAATTCTTTTAGTAGGAGCCTATAAACTTTGAGTTAACAGAACCTAAAACACCTAAAATAATACCTGGCATATAGGAAGTGCTTTATTATATAAGTGTTCACTTATTGTTTTTAAAAGCATGAGCCTTAGATGTAGGCAAATCTGGTTTTTGAATCCTTGGTCTACTACGTTAGAATCCTTGGGGCCTTGAGCAAAACACTGATTATTCATCTATCAAATATAGACAATAATTTATTAAATTGTTTTGAGGATTAAATAAGAAAAATATATCAGTATTGCTATTGGCATGTAATATGCAGTCAACAGATGGTAACTATAGCTATTACACACCTTAAAATTAAGAAATTTTTATAGGGAATTTGAGTATACATGTCAGTATTTCTATTAAGAATAACAGTCATCATGAGTCTGAAACTTAAGAGACTTTATAGTTCTATTTTAGTTAAAGAGTAAAGGACTCATATAGTTTGTTTAAAAACATAAAAATCACAGTCCAAGTCTACTATTAATTTGATTTTGAAACCTCTAAATGACTCTTGACTGTTCTTGGAATTATGCAGATTTACTCAGGATAACCCCAGCTCCTAATAATGGAACTCATGGAAGTCTTAACCATCTTCTGAAGCAGCCTATTTACACCCCAAAGTACCCCGAAGAAGTAAAGCCCTTGGGACAGTGCCCCTTCACAAGTGCCCCCACACATAACCTCGACTGCTCCTGCGACCCCTCGGTAAGTGGCGCTGAAGTTTACCCCAGTATGAATGGGTTTCTAGCACCATCTACATAGCATGTGCTATAGAAACATTTAACAATAAAATTAAGGTTTATGAGAGGGAGGTAAATGTACATTTGTTTCTAATTCTGGATACACATGCAGACCTTTTTTTATTATCCCCCCCCCCGCTAGCTTTTGCACTTTCAGCTGTGTTTTTATCTCTTGAGTCTGTCATGAGTTGAGGGAAAGATGAGGGAGAATTCTAGAAGAGCCCTTGAGCATTCTGAATCATGGAATCTTGAGGTCTCAAGCACAGAGTAAACCCATCACAATGTTCCTACTCTAAAATACAGCCAAACCTAGTGTAAAGTTAGGGGAAAAATAACATTTTTGGTACAAAATAGATGTGACACTCTTTTTTATTCCTGTCTTCATAGAAGTTATAAGAAACTGTCTTTAATAATTACTATTAAGCAATTATCTTATTTTGTTTTTCGGTACTGGGGGTTGAACCCAGGGGCCTTCTACCTCCTAGCTACATCCCCAGCCCATTTTTTATTCTTTATTTTGAAACAGGGTCTTACTAAGCTGTGCAGGGCCTCACTAAGTAGCTGAGGCTGGCCGCAAACCTGCAATCCTCCTGTCTCAGCCTCCCAAGTACTGGGATTACAAGCATGCACCACCATACCCAGTTTGTTTTTTAAGAAGATAAAAATACTTGACCAATTATGAACCAAATTGATATCAGCCATAAAGGTAGCAATTGGAGGAGTAGTTTATTTTATGCTTTCCATTTTGTTTTAGACTCAGTTTAGGCTTGTAGAAATATTGTTGGAGTAGGAACAAAATTATAAAGCATTTATATTTCTATTTTGCAATTACTAGTATTATGCTTATGCTGACAATTTTATCTAATGCAACCATCATTCCTTGTTTATCCTCCTCCTTAAAGAGAAGAAAACGTTCACATATACAAGATTATTGTAAATTTTATCTTTGTTCTGTGTTGGGTTAATTAACCTATAGACATTGTATGTTACAAAATTAAAATGTGTCTCTCCTAGCCCAGAGTGGTGGCACACACCTGTAATCCCAGTACTTGGGAGGCTAAGACAGAAAGATTATAGGTTCAAAGCTAGCCTCAGCAACTTAATAAAGCTGTCAGCAACTTAATAAGACCCTGTTTTCAAATAAAAAATGAAATAGGGCTTGGGGGTATAACTCAGAGGTAGAATGCCCCTGGGTTCAATCCCCAGAACCACACATACAAAAAATAAAATAAAATAATAATAAAATAAAATGTGTCTCTCCATCCTTAAAAAGAGTTTTGTGAACTTTTTTAGATTCTCCCAATTGTGGATTTTCAGACACAGTTTAATCTGACCATGGCAGAAGGTAAGGCACTCTGCTCTGGGGCTGGAATGTGGAAGTGGGCTTTTTCTCAATAGTGTGAGCCAGAGAATTGGTTTGGGGGCTTTGGTAATGATCAATAAAATAATGAAACAATGGAGGACTGCTTGATAAAATGTGGCACTCTCTTCGTCTAACAGTCTAGACTGTCAGTCATAAGGAACAGGATTATTTCAAAGTGGAAGTAGTGTATTGCATATTTAGTGAAAGCTAAACCACCCTTTATGAACATTATTGAAGTGTTTTGAAATTTTGGAGATTTTTGTAGGTTTATAGTCGAGCTTCAGATTTTCACTTAATATACCTGTTAAGTTTCTGTTTCTTAATTATAAGAGGCTATGCATTGATTGATTGATCTAAGGTTATTTTTTCATAACTTTTGAATGAAAATTAAGACTAAGGAACTGACACTTTGATATAATCTCCAATCCTTAATTTACTTGGCTCACATTATTTTTGTGCTGGAGTAAAGATAAATTCTGCATGAATCCTGACTTGAGCTTGTCTAAATAAAATCCCTACTGTAAATGTTGGGATTAGAGACATCTTTTTATCCCCAAGCTGGTAAAGTTTTGTGGTGAAGGATGACATGTTTAGCATTAGGCGTATCTGACTTTGAATATGAATTTAGGAACTATATGTCCATGGAAAAAGTGTTTATTTTCTACAAGCTGCTGTTTCCTCATCTTTAAAATAAGTGTATAATCTTAACTCAGAGGGAGATGTGAGAATTAAGTGGATGATGGAAAAGAATTCTACAAGGACCTTAACACTTGGAAAAAGAGCAATAAACAATGTCTGTATTGTTATTTTTTCATTCAGTTTAGAGTCATAATTTCAGTTCTAAACCTTCTCTTGCCTTGCCAAGTGTCCCTATATGCATTCTGCAGTATGTCTTGTAGAGTAGGTAATTAAAATAATTTTAAGAAATCTTTGGTAATGCAAGTCCTAATTAACTGGAATTTCTAGCAATTTCATGTAGTGTCCTCCTGTGATACTTTGATAGCCCACTGGTCTTTCAGTATCTTTATAGGCAAAAATCACAGTGAACCACATTTGTTTTGTTAATTGTTTATGGTTCTGCTCTGTGTAATTAGTTGTTTTACAGTTAAAAATGATTTTTCAACATGGTTAAGTAGAGGGAAGGGCTAGATAAGTGTATCATTATATATGATCATATAATGCAAACTAACTACATTTAAATGATGATTTCATTTTCCTTCTATGACCCAAGAGGAGAACATTAACCTTGGCACTTTACCTTATGGAAGACCCAGAGTTCTTCAGAAGGAAGTCAGCGTCTGTCTTCTCTACCAGCACCAGTTTGTGAGTGCATACAGCCATGACATCCTCATGCCCCTTTGGACGTCCTACACAGTCGACAGAAATGCAAGTATTGTCCACTTTCACTATGGGTGGCTATTTCAAATTATCAGTAACAAAACGTTGAAAGTGTAGTTCCTCACTGTTAATCTTGCTTCTGTAATCAGTTACCAGATGAGGGGGATTCGGAGTCAAAAAGATCAGGTTCCGATTCTAATTCTGCCTCTAACTAGCGATGTGACTTTGAGACTCATTTAGGGCACACTTCTTCTGTGAAATAAGGAGTGTGCAGCAAAGGATTCCCCTTTGCCTTATTTTCCCCCAGTTTTAATATTTTATGATTCTGATTTGTTAATTTTATGAAGTCAGTTTTACACTTACTCATTTCTAAATGGGTAGCCCCAACACAAGTATTTCCTTCAACTGCCCACATCTAAAGGGTCCTCAGCACCATCACTGCATATACTGCCTGCAGGAAGACCCAGCCCAGAGCAGGAGACATTCACCACTCCCCCGTCCCCACCAACACCCAAAGGCATGAGGGCAGATATGCCAGGAAAAGGCCACCATTGCCCTCACTCTGCCCCCTGGTGCTGCAGTGGAAAGACAGTGGTGAAGGAGAGAGTCCTGCAGAGAGAGGAGGAGGGAGGAGATCTTACACAGTGTTAAGTTTAAACTAGACTGACCAGACTGTCAGAAAATAGTGATTGGCAAGCTGTGGGATGCCCTTAAGGGATAGAAACAGGAATGCAGAGCTTTTCATTGAGCATAGTGCTTGGATTTAATAAATGAAACTATTGTTAATATTCACTACAGTAGGAAAATAAAAAGAATGGGCATGTGTGTGCATATGATATGTGTTATATGTATACATTCATGTATTTAAAGTTTGTTGAACATTTTTATAAATTTTTGAAGACTGCCTTCAATCACCTCTTTAAACTTAACAGCATTCACCATATTTGTAGGCACCCCATCCTATTTATTGTTGTTTAGTACCTTAGTTACGGTGGTTGTTGATTCTGTTTTGGATCGGGGTTTTCTATATAATTAAAGCTGCATGGATCTATTGTCATCACTGCTCCTGAGGTTTCCACGTTGCTTTACATTGGCTTTCCTCCCTTCCCCCAACGACTTTTGGCTGTATAGTTAGAGATGGAAGATAGGCTCCAATTTTCCAAAATCAGCATTTTATGACATAAAATGCTTAAAACTTTGTAGACAAAAACATTATAAACAAAATCAACACAGCAGAATAGAAATATATTGGTATGTATATGACAAATAGTATCCTTAACAATGTAAAGAATCTTTGGCTGGGTGTGGTGGTGCATGCCTGTGATCCCAGTACTTGGGAGGCTGAGATAGGAGGAGTGCAGGTTTGAGACCAGCCTCAACAACTTAGTGAGGCCCTGTTTTAAAATAAATAAATAAATAATAGTGCTGGGGGTGTAGTTTAGATGCAGAGTGCCCTTGTGGTCAATCTCCAGTAAAGCAAAACAAAACAAAACAAATCTGCACTTCAGTTAGAAAAAAGATGAATATACTAGTAGAAAAATAGGGAAATGATGAAGGGCCCGAGCACGTGGGTAGCACTCCATCATTTTATTTTATTTTATTTTATTTTTTGTAGTACTGGGAATTGAACCCAGGGGCATTCTACCTCTGAGCTCTACCCCCAGCCCGATTTTTTATTCTTTATTTTGAAACAGGTTCTCACTAAGTTGCTGAGGCTGCCTGCAAACCTGTGATCCTCCTGTCTCCCTCCCAAGTACTGGGATTCCCAGGCTGTACCACCACGCCCGGCTTCCATCATTTTCTAATGCATTTACCTTTAACTATTTACAGAGCAATTTCCTTCTCTTCTCTGTGCCTGAGACATGATGGTTCTTTTCCATTTGTTCTCCAGGACAATTTCTCTACAGAAGATTTTTCAAACTGTCTCTACAAGGACCTTCGGATTTCTCTTAGTCCTGTCCATAAATGTTCCTTTTATAAAAATAATACTAAAGTGAGTTATGGGTTCCTTGCTCCACCACGTAAGTATCCTCCTCCCCTGCTTCCTCTCTGGCCGTCCCTTTCCTTACCTGCTTCCTTTTTGTCCTCTTTCTTGTTTATAAGTTTTTCATACAGGGCTGGGTGTATAGCTCAGAAGAGCATGCACCTAGCATATGTGAGGCCCTGGTTTTGATCCAGTACTAAAAATTAATTAATGAAAAGAAGTCTTTCATACATTGTGGAGCAATGTAAATAGCCTTATTTACTTACTGGTAAAAATTGTGCACCAGACATAACTATTAGGGAAAAAGTCTAAAGTATCTAAAACTTGAATTTTATCAAACTTCCTATTTTTGTTTGGGGGGATAATTGACTTAATGCAGATACTGCAGGTAGAACACTCTTTCTCAGCATTTATTTTCAACAGAATCTGAGATGACTGAGTGAGTTTGGAAGGATGCACCAGAATTCTTAGGAATGAGATAGAACTCTGTTGTTTAAAAAGAAAAAGTGATTTGTCAAAGAATTAGGTAAAGGTGGAGTCTTGGTACACTTGCTTGTTCAGTGCTGTAGAGCCCCTAAAGAAGAAGTGCTCTGTTTTTTGAAGTACCAAGTTTGTTTGTTAATGAGAAGACTTTAAGGCAAGCCTTAAAAGGCAAAAATCAGAAGGCTCCAGGTGCCCGAACATTCTGCATCCAATTCAGTCCCCAGAGTAAGTGTCTGCGTCAAGAGTTGGCTGCTGCAGTATTAAAGGAGACCAGGGCCGAGCCCCAGTTCATACAAAGAGGCCTTGTCCAGCATGCTGAGGCAGACAGCGGTGGTGTTTTTCTGGGCAGTACGTGGTGATGTGCAGCCAGAGTCTTTTTTTTTTTTCCTTTCACTGTGGAAAGGTTTAAGGAAAGAGGATTGTAAACACAATTCACTTTAGTTGAAATAAGGCATGTGTTTCACTTGAGGCCCTTGTTATTAAAGTTTTTCATTTTGGGATAAATTCATCTTGAAAAAGGAAAGATTCTAAGTTTTTTCTTGTTTTTATTTCTAAGGTATTTGACCAAATGCATTGTATTTTCTTCACTTGCTACCTGGGAAAGTTTTACAGGTTTAAGACTGGTTTTTTTGTTTGTTTGTTTTTTTATGTCAACCCCCATGAAAACTATAGTTTTGAATGTTATTTGTGAAGAATTAAAAGTTGTCCATTTTATTTCTTTGTAGAATTAAATAAAGAGTCAAGTCATGTATATTCTGAAGCTTTGCTTACTTCTAATATAGTACCAATGTACCAGAGTTTTCAAGGTAAAAAGCTTTATATCATTTCAGTACATACAGGTATAGTCTGTAGTTAATACAACTTATGATCTAAAGTAAATATAAAATACATTTTTAAAGGTTTAACTCTGAGAATACTAGAACTTAAAAAATCTACAAATATTAGAATTATTGCATAATCTAATATCTATTATTCTACTGTATATTTAAATGTTTATAAACATCTTTGGCAAAAAAGTATATAATGTTCTTCCTAAAGTTATCTGATTAATGCAATCAACTAATTTATTATTAACTTTCAGTATGTTTCCCTATTTAACTATCTGGAAGTTCTTGGTAATTGTTTATGTTTTTAAAATGAATAAATTTTGCGTCATCCTTAATTATTGCAGCACTTGACTCCTATGGAAATAAATGTACATTCATACTTAAATTGATGTGTAGAATATCAAAATATAGAGCATAGAAGGAGGTTTTTACTCTCATTTATATCTATAATACTTGTGCATGTTTCAAAGAAAAAATTCAGATATTAACAATAAATCTGAATAATTTGCCTGTGTTTGTGTTGCTGTAATGCTTCGTGATAATCATGATCATAAGTTTATTATGATGCCTGAAATAGAGTTGACTTCAGCATTTGCCTGTTAGTTCATCCAAAGGCCAGAGCTGAACAATGGATTTTGGACTTCACACTGGAGCATAACTTAATTTTATCTCTAATTATTACAAGTCCTAATTTTGAATCGGGACGTGAATTGATTTCACACAACATGGTACATTATGCTTTCAGAACTCCACTGCCTTCCTTCTTGTTTCAGTTATATGGCGCTACTTTCACGACACCCTACTGCGAAGGTACGCGGAAAAAAGAAACGGTGTCAATGTTGTCAGCGGTCCTGTGTTTGACTCCGATTATGATGGACATTATGATTCCTCAGAGACTTTGAAGCAGTAAGAACATAGTTCATTACTCTTGAAATAGCTGTCAAAGCACATTACCATCTGAGTTGCAGAAAACCTTTTCTATCCATTACAGCTCCTTTACATCTATGCACAGGAAATTTCTGACTACACTGGAAGCCTCTTGAGAGCTCTCATTAGTTTTGATGTTTTGCTCAGTGTTCCGTAAAATATTTTGTAGGTGGGAGAAGTAGCATTTCTCCCCTGTTCAATTCAGTTCAGTAATTCTTGAGCTCAATTTAAATGCTGAACTCAGTGTTTAAGATCTCTGTGTGGCTAAGGGTTAAGATGCTACTTTAATTAATAGACTGCCAGTCAGAGGGTGAAGAATGATATGGTGTAGTCACCTATATCCTGAGTCAAAGAATGAACAGAGGTATAAAACTGTAGTCCCTCAAGTCTGATGTCCTTGGGTTAATGTCATAGCTCTTAGCCAACTCTGGCTGGAGGACAGTGATAGAGCAACCACCTTGAAGGAACCATCAGAGCTGCTGTTTTTATAAAATGAAAGGGCCGGGCGTGGTGGTGCATGCTTGTAATCCCAGTACTTGGGGAGCTGAGACCGGAAGATCTGGGTTCGCGGCCAGCCTCAGCTACTTAGTGAGGTCCTCTGCAACTTAGTGTTACCCTGTTTCAAAATAACGAATAAAAAATAGGGCTGGGGGTGTAGCTTGGAGGTAGAATGCCCCTGGGTTCAATCCCCAATACCGCAAAAAAAAAAAAAGAAAGGGAAGAGTATTTTAGAAATTATTGTTTTTGGTTTTAGTTTTTTGTCTTTTGGGGTTTTTTTAGTAGTATGAGGGATCAAACCCTGGGCTTTGCACATGCTAGGCAAGTGTCCTGCCACAGAGATACAGCCCCAGATGGTTGATCTTTATTAAACCCTTATTAAAATATAATCACAAAATGTTTGGAACCAATTTTACTACCAAGACTGCAAGACAAAGACCGAAGACACCACTGAGATCTGGCTCTCAGGCTGACCTAGGGGTTACTGTTTATCCACATGGCTGGCATCACATCAGTCTGAAAAATTGCAGTTTTTTCCTATATCCCTTGAGGCATGAGGTTCCATGTAGCTGCCCCATAGGCTATTTCAATAGTGGGTGAAGAAGAGATCTTATGCTTCCCACTCATGGCTTCTGCCAGCGCCATGTGTTTTAATGTTTTATGTATTATGATTCACATAAGATCATATTTGAAAACAATCATCTACTACCTTAAATTTTGAAACATGCTGAACAAACAAAAAACACAGTCTTAAAACCAAAGGAAATATTGATCCCCAGCACTACAAAAAAAAAAAAGGAAGAAATGGAATTGCAATGAAGTAAAGGTATCACTTGAGACATCTTTAATCGCAGGCTGCAATTTAAAAAATTAAATTAAATTTTAGAGTAGGAAAGACAATCCAGTGAAAACAAAGGAGAATTCACAACAATGTGTCCTCTCTGAGGAGCTGGAATAAAAATAAAAATCCTTAATCCATTCTCTCTCTGTCTACTAGTTGTCCATAACTGCATAGAGTGTTAGGTACTATCAGTCATGATTTACAATCTTGGTGGTAGGTGTTCAAAAATATTTTTCTTTCCATTAGTGTCTCAACTCTAACATCTTTATGCAGAGCTGAAAAAAATCCACATTTTAACAGAGAATACAAATTGTTTGGATCTTCTATTATTAGTTTCAATCTGACAGAATATGTTCAGGTTCTATGATTACCTAACTTCATCTAATGTGTTTAATTATTTGACTGAATATGAATTTTAGATGTGCTGTGTTAAGAACATGCTCTACTGAAATGCTCATTAAAATGCTCATTATTTCTTTCTGCAAGTGAATATTGGCCTATTTTGCAGAAACAGCAGAGTCATCCGAAATCAAGAAATTCTGATTCCAACTCACTTCTTCATTGTGCTGACCAGTTGTGAAAACACATCCCAGACTCCCTTGCAGTGTGAAAATCTGGATGCCTCAGCTTTCATCCTGCCTCACAGGCCCGATAACAGTGAGAGCTGTGCAGTAAGTAACCTTCATGAATTTTCCTCACGTACTGAATATCTAAACGTGCATACTTGTATGTGTGTCTTACATCAGATATTACTACAGAGAAAAGCACAACTCTTGAATGTACATGAACTTTGAAATGATATGATGATGTTAAATTTGATCCACTAAGATGACATACCTTCAAAGACTACCTTGTCTGTTAAAGACACGAAAAATGTGATCAGAACCAAACTTGATGTGGCTTAACCACTAAATTATAGGTTTATTTGAACTATGATGTTTTCCTTATTTCAAAGCTAGATTTATAATTCCAAAGTGTCAACACTGTTATAAATTTTTTCTTTTTTAATCTTTTATGCATATTATAAATTAAAGTTGTGGTCAGACAGCATTTCAAATTAATTTCTCTATATAACTTTCTTATGAAAAATTTTTCCTTTCTTTTTTTCTTTATGGTACTAGGGGGATTGAACCCAGGGGCATTCTACCTCCAAGCTACACCCCCAGCGTTATTTTTTGTTCTTTATTTTGAAACAGGCTCTCACTAAATTGCAGAGGGCCTCACTAAGTAGCTGAGGCTGGCCGCGAACCCAGATCCTCTGGTTTCAGTCTCCCAAGTACTGGGATTACAAGCATGCACCACCATGCCTGGCACATTTTTTTCCTTTCTTATTGTATTATCATTCCAGTGTTTTTGGAAACAATTATTTTATATTATTTTATTTGCTTAGGGTTTTAGAATTCTAAATTAGAGATTTGAATATTAGGACTGCATAAAATGCTAGTAATTTTTAAACATTTCTTTATGATGAACAGTACTTCCTACATTTCCTAGGGGTTTTTTAAATTTTTTACTGGTGTATTATAATTGTACATGACAGTGAGATTCATAATTCATCTACATGCATCACATTATTTGGTCTGTTTCCTTCCTGGTACCCTCCCCCTTTTTTCCCCCTCTTCCCTCTCCCAATCCCCTTCTATTACTCTACTGATCTCTTCTAATTTTTGTGAGGTCCCTTCCCTCCCTCCCTCCCTCTTTTCCTCCCTCCCCCCCTATTTTCCTCCCTCCCTTCCTTCCTTTCTTTTTTTTTTTTTTCTCTACCACATATGGGAGAAAACATCAGCCTTTGATTTCCTAAGTTTGGTTGATCTCACCTAGCATGATGCTCTCCAGTTCCATCCTTTTTTTCTTTTCTTTGTGGTTCTGGGGATTGAACTCAGGGACCCACATATACTAAGCACACACTGCTACTGAGCTTCACTCCCAACCCTCTAGGTTTGTTTTTTTTTTTTTCATGTTTTCCACTGAAGTTACTCAAAGTAAGTATAGACCTGAATTGGCAGAAATGTTTGGCTTTCATACTAGTCCCAGTGGATGGGTGGGGAATATTTGGAGTTCTGTGCTCAGATAAGGATCTCAAGGTCTAAGCTCAGCAGGGAAGAGTGTTGCACTGGCCCATTCATTTCTTACTTCCTTCATCCAGCTATTCATCCTTTATTAAATATTAGTTGCCAGGTGTTCCAGGTACTAGGGTCACAGCAGACAACCAAACAGTGATCTCTACCATAGGCCCAGGTATGGAATAGAGTGATCCATTTGCCATCCCCAATCTAGTAGTCCTTCGATGTATCAGCCATTAAATTGAAATGAAAATATGTCACTTCTTAGTTATTTTTACGATAAGCTTTCAGAATTACTTGACAATTCCTCATCGAGCACATAGCTCATTATTTTTCCTTGCCAGGCATGGCACATGCTTGTAATTCCAGTGCTTGGGAGGTTGAGACAGGAGGATAACAGGTTTGAGGCCAGCCTCTGCAATGTAGCAAGGCTCTCAGCAACCTCGTGAAACCCTGTTTCAAAACAAAAAATAAAAATGGCTGGGGAGGTAGCTCAGAGGTAGAATGCCCCTGGGTTCCATCCCTAGTAACACACACACACACACACACACACACACACACACATTATTTTTCCTTATTCTTAATTAATAACAGAATAGCAAAACTTTATTTGGACTTTAGTTGGATACCTAATGGGCATCTAAATCTGCTAAATGGTCAACATTGTTAATGCTGTTGGACACATACCAAGTATTCCTTTCTTCATTACTTTCTTTTTCTTGAGCGATTAAATTGTCATTAAATGTGTCAGAGTTGTGTTCTGCAGCAGTTAACAGAACCTCATTACAGTGACTTCAGCAAGCAAGGCGTTGATCCTGTAGCAAGAGGTCCGAGGTACTCAATCTCAATCTTGGGATGGTGTTTTGGATCCCAAGATCCAAAATCTGAAAGCTTTTCAGAAGCATGTTTAGGGACCCAGACATTCCTTTCTTGTTGCTACACCTTTCTTAGCATGTGGCTTTGGGTCCACACGGGCTGAAGATGGCTTTTGCTCCTCTAGATTTCATGTTTCAATTCTGTGCACCCCACGAAGAAAAAGAAGGTAACTACAGGCTTATGCTTACATCTCACCCACCAAAATGACATTAAGTGCCTTGAGTTATAGACATCAATTTCCTTTTCCAACTCTACCGTTCCAAAAACTATCATATTATACCACTATCATAAAGGAAAATATTTTATCAAACTCTATAATGGCGGTGTACCAAGAAGATGCTAAATACTGGACTTGAATCACGAGAGGGGATTATTTTAAGGTATATCACACATACTTACTGATTCCTTCTGTTTCATCTCTGAAGTAGTGAAAAGGATTATTTGATATTAGCCTGAGGGAACAGATGCCTTACATATACTTTTTATCTATTCTTGTGAATGTTGTGACATGATAGCTATCTACTGGTCAAGGACTCCACCGAGTCAGCTGTTCCCTTTAGAGCCAGAGTAGGGATTACAGCAGAGGGAGAGTGAGTATTGGGTAGTGGTGATTAGAAACTAATGGGAAAATGGAGCTGGTTGGTCTATTTTGTATGTAAAAAGTCTGTATCTTTTCAACTAATAATATCTCAAGAGTACATGGAATTTTTTTGTGTGTGTGGTGCTGGGGATTGAAACCAGGGGCATTTTACCTCTGAGCTACACCCCCAGCCCTATTTTATTTTTTATTTTGAAACAGGGTCTTGCTAGTTTGATGAGAGTCTCACTACTTGCTGAGGCTGTCCTCAAACCTGCGATCCTCCTGTCTCAGCCTCCAAGTACTGGGATTACAGACGTGTGCCACCATGCTCAGCTGCATGGACCTTCTTGATGGATGTCTTTAAAATACAAGCATAACCCACCAAGAGTGGACACTTTCTCCAGTGGCCATTTTCAGAAAATCTTACTTACACTGACACACAGATGTGTGATTTCCATCTCTATTAACAGATTTAAATATTACCTCTGCTTCCATTTGCCAGAATATCTGCTTTTAATTATTTTCTGATCTCATTATCATCTAAGACTTCACTCTCACCAGAAATAAAATTGTATTTTATGGCTTCCCCCACCCTATTTTTTCACGCAACTATGTTGATAACATTCTCATAAGAACTAGTGTTTGTGTACTATAGTTGGCACACATCATCACATTTGATCCTCACAACCACCCTAGAAGAAAAACACCAGTAATGGAATCAAGATTCAGATGTTAACTAATTTGCCTTAGTTGACCAGAGAATAGTCATAGAATCAGGACTTAATGCCCATATTCCTTCTACCACACCATGTAGTCTCTGTTTTCCAATATTTTTTTAACCCTGCACCAGTGACATTTCTTGTGATATCTTTGTAATTTATAACTGTGTGTTCCAGGTATACTTTATTTTTTCCAAGTCTTACATATCTAATTAAACAAATAGGGATGTATATATTAAAAGATGAGCTCCTCAGAAGTGGGACTGATGCCTAACACATCTTGGCCTCTGACATTTCAGAGTCAAAGTGTCATAAGTGATTGAACTGGGGAGAGAGAGAACTTACTGGGAAAGTGAAGTGAATGTTCTCTGGTGACTTTTCTTCTTTATTTCCCATCCTTATAGCAGGACAAGAGTGAATCCTCGTGGATTGAAGAGTTGGTAATGCTACACAGAGCACGTATCACAGATGTTGAACACATCACTGGACTCAGCTTCTATCAACAGAGAAAAGAACCAGTTTCAGACATTTTAAAGTTGAAAACACATTTGTCAACATTTAGCCAAGAAGACTGATTTTTTTTATTCCAAAAGAAACACATCAAAAATCTTTTTGAGAGAACCTTATATTTTATACAGCCCTCTATCCACACTGTTTGCATTGTTCAGAGACCGTTGAGCAGAGTTAGAACTGAGAATCCTCTGTGATTCAGACATCTCAGGGAAACTTGTAGACTCAGCACAGCAGCAGGAACATGTTCCTCTCGTGTCTTGCACAGATTTAATGTGCAAGAATTGTATGCATCGTTCAAGTTCAAAGACAAACCACACCCCAAACTGCTCTTCTACTTCTCTTAAGGGAGAAGTAGCTGTGAACGTTGTCTGGACATCGGATATTGGAACTGTATTATTAGTAATAAACTTTTATGGTATCAGTAAACACTAGACTAATTAATAGGATTGGGATAGTCCATGTTATCTTAGTATCTTTACAAGAGTTTAAAAATGGCTCTGGATTACTTTTAATTTGGAGTTTCATTGTTTTTAGTTATAATTGAAAAAATTAATGTAAGCCCAAATATTTATGAGATCTGATTTCTACCTTTTTTGTACACCTCTCTGAAAGCCAAATTATTGATCTTGTTTTTTTAAAATTGTGACTGTATTTCTTCTGTTTAATAGTTCTAAGAAGTTAAATTTTAGCCGGGCGTGGTGGCACACGCTTGTAATCCCAGTACTTGGGAGGCTGAGACCGGAGGATCCGGGTTTGCCACCAGCCTCAGCTACTTAGTAAGGCCCTCCGCAACTTAGTGAGACCCTGTTTCAAAATAAAGAACAAAAAACAGGGCCGGGGGTGTAGCTCAGAGATAGAATGTCCCTGAGTTCAATCCCCAGTACCACAAAAAAAAAAAAAAGAAGTTAAATTTTAAGGGAAGATCTGTGAGTTGAGTATATCCACCTATTATAAAATTTCTACATTTGTGCAAAAAAAAAATTCCCATCCTGTTCACTGATAATTAATAGAGGTTGAAAATAGTCCTGAACGTGGTTCTTTTAGACTGTTAAAATTGAGTCTTATCCAGTTGAAATTTCAGAGAACTGATCAGCACATGCAAGGTGGCAATTTTCCTAGCAATGGTAGGAATGTTTTCCTCTGTGCATGAGAATGACTCCGCCAGCTGGAGAGACATTCTGTGCCCACCTGTTCCTTTTGAAGCTCCATAGATTTGAAGAGAACGTGTTACCAATCATTTAACATCTTCTCTGTGGACATGACAAATGACCCAATGAATTTGATTTCCCAACTACATTAACTGTATTCTTTTATTCCAACCTGTGGACCTTCAAAGTCCACATTAACTAGTAGGCTACCTGGGTCCAATGTAGGTAAATATTAGTATACCAAAGATTTTTATATTTCTTTCATATGATAATCATTCCTCAACTGCCTAGGGGCCAACCACAAAGACCTTCAGATAATATGAGGTACAACTGGAATTTATTTAATAACTTAGAAAATTTAATTGGTTTTTGTTTTCATCCCAAAATTTCCCAAGGCTCTGTATATGGGGTTTTTTTAGCCCATTTTTTCTCCATTGTTCAGATTCGGTAATTTCTCTTCTTTCATAAAGTTCATTGATCTCTTTCCCTTCTAATCCATTCTGCTATTGAGCCCACCTATTGCTTTTTATATTTCAGTTATTATATTTTTGACAATTTCCATTTGTTATTTTTATATCTTCCATTTGCTGAGAATTTTT
This sequence comes from Glis glis, assembly GCA_004027185.1. Lineage (NCBI taxonomy): Eukaryota > Metazoa > Chordata > Mammalia > Rodentia > Gliridae > Glis > Glis glis. The sequence goes on along the minus strand of PVJS01032522.1, from coordinate 5,587 downwards.
CTTTAGGCTGAGATTTTTTCTGTTTTTTTTTCTTTTTTTCATTTGTTTCAAGGGTGTTCATAATTGCTTGTGGAAGCATTTTTATGGTTGCTCATAAAAAATCCCCCCAAAAATTCTCATAAGATAATTCCAACATCTGTGTCATTGCCGTGTATGTATCTATGAATTTTTTTTTAATTCAAAAGATTTGCCAGGTGTGGTGACGCACGCTTGTAATCCCAGTACTTGGGAGGCTGAGACAGGAGGATCCGGGTTTGCGGCCAGCCTCAGCTACTTAGTGAGGCCCTCTGCAACTTAGTGAGACCCTGTTTCAAAATAAAATAATAAAAAGTAGGGCTGGGGGTGTAGCTCGGAGGTAGAATGCCCCTGGGTTCAATCCCCAGTACCGCAAAAAAAATATATCAAAAGAATTTCCTGCATCATGGTATAATTTTTTTATTGAAACCTGCATATTTTAGGTATTCTGTTATAAGCCTATGGATCATATTTAACCTTTCTGTTTTAGCTGATTTTCTCTGATAGCATCCTGCCAGGGAAATTGGGGGCACTGTCTCTGTATTGCCAGGGGTGGCTGGGAGCCAAGATTCCCCACTCAGCTGCCAATGATACTTGGAGTGAGAGGAGGTGAGCAAGGTGGGAATTTGGCTCCCCATTAGGTCTCTGGCAGGGATGTGCATAGCACCTGGTACTGTTCCTACATGGTCCCCACTAATGCTGCAGGACTGGGAGAGCAGGGTAGATTTCATGATCACCAGGAGGGGATGAAATTCCCAGTTCTCCTCTCATCCTTCCCTGACACTACCCTGGCAGGGAAACCGGGGCACCGCTTTACAGCCTGTCATGGTTGGAAGTCCAAGCTCCCCATTAGGCCTTTGCGGGTGTGGGAGAGACCACAGACCACAGTTCTTTTTGTGGTGCTTCATTGGAGCAGGACAGATTTTTTGTTTTTTTGTGTGTGTGTGTCTTGCTAGGCTACCCCTTTTCTGATCCTTTGGCTAGAGAGAGAGCAGGTCTCTCTTGGGGCTTTTTTCTTTTTTTTTCTGTACTCGGTGTGTCCAGGTTGTTGACTTCTTCAGCTCCTAGTCTGAGATATATGGGCTCAATAGAAAACTCAGGGGACCTAGTGTTGTTCTTGGGTCCTGAGATTCCTAACCTGTCTGCCTTCTCTCCACCATTCTGAGTCTTCCTATGCTTGTTGTATATGTAATATCCAGGCTTTTTCTGAGCTTAGCAGAAGGATGTTTACTTTATCTTTGTAGAAGTGTCTCACTGGTTTTTATATATTCTTCAAAACATGTACAGACACATAACCAACTCTACTTAAAGCATCTTAGCAGGGCTTAGTTAAATGGATAGGTATCCATCCCTGTGTAAGACACCAAGAAAACAGAGGAACAAGTTACAGACCTTACAGTCTTGAGAAGGGAGAAGATGCAGCGGAAGTGCAAATATCCCTACAGAGTAAGAACTGCTATTTTGAGGCCAGGAGCAGGGTGCGAGGGAGCACAAAGGAGACACTGAGTGCTTCTTGGCAATACCAGCACTGGCTTCCCAGCCTTTGGGCTAAGACTCGGAGGATGAATTGGAGTTCTCCAGGTGAACAAGGTAAAGATAGGGCATTCTAATATCCCTCAGATAGATACAGTTTTGGCATTTTCCCATTTACCACTACTTTTGATATTTTCTGTGTCACAGTGATCAATTATAATGTACAACCACTTTCTTTTCCTTGCTTTGTTATAATATTCTGTTCTTGAAGGAAATATCATCCTGACATTTGCTGTGCTGACTAAATGAAAGAAGCATCTCTATCTACTTCTACTTAACTTTTCATCTGTTGCTCTTGTACAGTATTCGTCCTTTTCTTTTTGTGAAAGGGACTTCCCTTTTTATTAATTCATTAGTTTAAAACATGGAACTGATCTCTTGTTCTCCAGTTTGAATGGTAAATTCACAGGATCATATAGTCATCCCTCAGTTAAACATGGGGAATTGAGTCCAGGGACCCCTACCACATTTGGTATCAAAACTTGTGATATCAAAATCTGCATATGCTCAATTTCTTAATATAAAATCATGTAGTATTTTCATATAATCTATGCACATCCTCCTGTGTACTTTAAATCATCTCTAGATTATTTATCATACCTACTACAATGTAAATGCTATATAAAAGTCATACTGTATTGTTTAGAGAATAATAACAAGAAAAAAGTCTGTACATGTTCAGTATAGACAAATTTTTTTTCCCAAATATTTTCAATCTGGGGTTGGTTGAATCCATGGATACAGAACCCATGAATATGAAGGGCTGACTGTATATGGAAATATCTTTATCCTACTTTTTCCTAAAAGGCCTTTCTTTGCTTTCTAAATACAAAATGGAACCATATTTTATCCTGAATTTTACTGCCATGCCTCAGGTCAGTACTTCTTAAGTGAGGTAAGTACCTTCTGCAGAACATAACACAGGTGGTCAGTATATTCATCGCAGACAGAGGGAACTAGGTAGAATTTTAAAATATTTTCAGGAATTAGAGAAAAGAGCACCATCTTTAGGGGGAAGAAGGCAAATATTCATGTTTCAGCAGAGTGAGTAAGCAAGCAGTTAGGCCTGTTAGGCCCTTTGCCTGGTGTTTTAGTCCACTTTTCCATTGCTATAACCAAAATACCTGACAGGAACAGCATAGAGGAGGAAAGGTTTATTCAGGATCACGGTTTCAGAGGTTCCAAAGGTTTCAGTCCATAGTTGGCCAACTCCAACGCAGACATTATGGTTGCACGAAATGGCACAGGAAAACTAAGCTCAGCTCAGTGGGGGCTGGAAGCAAAGTGAGAGACTGGAAGCTACCAGGGACAGACACAGTCCCCAAGGCCATGCCCCCACCTACCTCCTCCATCTATACCCCACCTGCCTAAATCACCACCCAGTAAATCCATTCAAACCGTTAATCCTTTTGTAGATTTATCTACCAATAAGATTAGAGCCCTAATCCAATTATTTCACCTCTGAACCTTTTTTGCAATGCCAATATGTTAGCTTTTCTGAGGGACATTCTATATTCAAGCCATAATGGCCAGGTACTGTGTAAGAAGATGAGATGGGTATGGATCAGAGGCCACAACCCTCCAGGAGAGGTTATTGCCCCCCCTTCACTTTTTCTGCCATTGGCCACAGTAACTGACCTGCCCTGTGCTGTAGATACATGCTTATTTATCAGAGGAACTGGCATTTGAGCTTTGAAACTGAATGCGATGATTGTTTATGCTGAAACTTGTCACAGGAATTTGGGGGGAGGAGAGGAGTGCTTTTATAAGCATTAAATAAAATTTTACCATGGCTACAGTCCAATAACATTTTCCCTGGTTTTTGGCCAGTCTAAATATTGTAAAAGAAAAAATTCTACAGAATATAGGTATCTCTAAGCTAAGAAATGTGGATTTACAAATAAAACTTCAATGTACTGAGTCTTGGCTGCTTTTCTGTGTGGATATGTGTGTGGAGAAGGAGGGAAAAGGGAGGTGGTACTTCTTGTAGAATAGGATATCAAGTCCAAGGGTTGTTGACAATCAGCCACAGCTGTATTGTTGGAAGGAGAAAAAAAGATCCAAAGTTCATTTCAGGTTCAAAAGTAAACATTTCTGATCTGTAACCTATATCCTTGTTTTTTTGTATTTTAATTGCATTTAGTCATACTTACAGATAAAACCAAGTGGTAGGCATATACAACTATCCTTCTAGTATTTAGAATGGTTTGAAGCCAGAGGGAGTCTCCAACTTGTAACCTTTATAGATTCTTTCAGTGTGAAAACTGCATTTATCCTTTCCATTATATACATATAATAATTAAAGAAAAAGATGTTACTAGAAATCATGTCCCTATCGGAAATGCACAAAATATGTCTTAGTTTGCTAGAAATGGAAGAATAAGTCTCTGGAATAAGTGTTTATATCCATAGGAGGCCCAAAAAAAGCAACATAAAAAGAGCTTCTTTCATCCTGTTGTTTTAAATTTAATTTCATATGTATTCATAAATTATCAATTCAGGAGCCGGGCGTGGTGGCTCACACTTGTAATCCCAGTACTTGGGAGGCTGAGACAGCAGGATCACAGTTTTGTGGCAAGCCTCAGCTACTTAGTGAGGCCCTCTGCACCTTAGTGAGACCCTGTTTCAAAATAAAGAATAAAAAGTAGGGCTGGGGGTGTAACTCAGAGATGGAATGCCCCTGGGTTCAATTCCCAGTACCGCAAAAAAAAAAAAAATTATCAATTCAGGGGGCAATTTTAGGATTTTAATAACTAATGCTGTTTAAAATTCATTTCTAATTTCATTATATTTTACATCAGAAATTCACAACTAAGAATCAACTCCAGCTTTCACACAGTAAAGGTCCAAAACAATTTAATAAATATACAGGAAATAAGAATTTTATCTGTTGATAATGTTGCTCTATAATACCTAGATATTTTTCACTATAAAAAACTATGGATACATGTAGGTGGCATTGTACTCGGTGTGACATGAAGAAAAGAAAATGGGGATCTCAGAACTGAAAATTTATGTTACTGAAAACTTGAAAGGATTTTAGAGACTGAAATGTGCTCAGTCCAATGACTGGATCTCATTGCTCAAATATTCACAATTTTTAAAATCTTGACAAGACACCTACAATTTTGGACCCTCTGTCCTAAACCACATTGTTTGTACCTTGGCATAATTTCAAGGTCTGTTTTGAAGAGTTTGTCCCTTGTATTAGGGTGCAAATGGAAACAAAGTGCTGAATCTGTGGAGCTCTTGCTTTTGTGTTTGTTTTTAAGCGATCACCACTATTTTGCTCAATCACACACTTTAAGACATAGGAACTAGATAAGACTTGACCAGGCCAGGGTTGACAGTAGATCCCAAAGTGTTTACTCTGTCAAGGGAATAGAGGGAAGGAGTAATTGTGAAAGAGGCAGGACAGATGGGATGCCTGCCCTCTTGGAGTTTACAGATGTGTGATGTAATTTATTGGCATTCCAAAGCTTTTATACAGTGTTGTTAGATGGCATTGTGACCTGCTAGCAAGTTGTACTCAGACATCAGACACTAAATCCAAGCACGTGGCTTGCTAAAGGCTGTCTTTGCAACCAAAAGAAACGCAATGATTTCAGGGTGATACGGTGAGTGATATGGTTATGAGGGTCATTAGCTTCCACTACCACAAACTTCATAAGGAAATTAGGAAGTACAAAGAAGCTGCACTACCTAAACATTTCTGTACCTGTGGCCCTCTGCTAAATGTGCTAAGACCTCATCCTTTGAGCTTTTCCCCCAAGACTGTACCTTATAAGATGTATACATCAAGAGTACGCTAAGATGTACACATCAAGAGTACGCTGTTGGCCGGGCGTGGTGATGCACGCTTGTAATCCTAGTACTTGGGAAGCTGAGACAGGAGGATCACAGGTTCAAAACCAGTCTCTGCAATTTAGGCTTTCAGCAACCTAGTGAGACCCTGCTTCCAAATAAGAAATAAAAAATCGAGCTGGGGGTGTAGCTTGGAGGTAGAATGCCTCTGGGTTCAATCCCCAGCACCAAAAAA
>PVJS01032521.1:0-22733 GCA_004027185.1 Glis glis | reverse complement strand
GTGTGTGTGTGTGTGTGTGTGTGTGTGTGTGTGTGTGTGTGTGTTTTTTGCTGGGGATTGAACCCAGGGGTATTTTACCTCTGAGCTACACCCCCAGCCCTGTTTTATTTTTTTGTTTTGAAACAGGGTCTCACTAAGTTGTGGAGGGCCAAGCCGGGCATGGTGGCGCACACTTGTAATCCCAGTACTTGGGAGGCTGAGACCGGAGGATCTGGGTTCGAGGCCAGCCTCAGCTACTTAGTAAGGCCTCTGCAACTTAGTGAGACCCTGTTTCAAAATAAAGAATAAAAAATAGGGCAGGGGGTGTAGCTCAGAGGTAGAATGCCCCTGGGTTCAATCCCCAGTACCACACACACACAAAAAAAGTTGTGGAGGGTCTTGTTAAATTGCTGAGGCTGGCTGTGAACCTACGTTCTTCCTGTCTCAGCCTCCCAAGTACTGGGATTACAGGTATGTGCCACCACGCCCAGCGGCTACCTTATATTTTAAAATAGCCCAGAACTCTGTGCCCTCTCCTGAAATACTCTTCTCCTAGATATGCATATAATTTGCTTCCTCATTTCCTTCAGGGCTCTCCTCAAAATGCTATTTTATCAGAGAAGCCTTCTGTGACCAACCTATATAAAACGGAAACCGACTATCTCCACCACTCCTTATATGCCTTAACATGCTGTTTAGTGTTTTACTTTAACACTTAACCACCACACGCGCATGCACGCGTGGGCACACACACACACACTGTGTATGTGTATTTTTTATTATTGTTGTTGAACTTTTTTCCCTTTACCTACATTGTATGTCTATATATATTTACTCTTCTTCCACTCAATAGAATGTAAGCTTTATGAGGTCAGTGAAGGGGTCTCTTTTGCTCAGTTCTGTATTCCCTTTCCTAGAACAGTGCCCAGCACATAGTAGACATTCAATAAATATTTGTTTAATGAATAAAGGAATGAGCTCACTTTTATTTTGGTCTCTCATAGTCAGCAGTATCCCAGGCAGCCAACTTTTAATGCTGGCAGGGGTCCAGCAGACAACCACAAAATGCCATAAATTAATTCCTCCGGGCATTTTGTGATCTAGTGTGTGTGAATACTTAAACGGTCTGACTAGACGCCAGTGGGTCAAGACCCTCTCCTTGGAAATCAGCCGAGCTGTTCCAGTGGTACATGTGATAAGTGGAAGAATAGTCTTAAGAGGAAGATCAGGAGTTGCCCCATCCCTGAGAGGAAGCCTGTGCATTCTACGCATTTTCTACATATTTCAGGATCTGTCATACTAAATTCAACAGGCTGTAACTCTGTGGGAGAGTTTTCTTCCTTCTAAGGCAGTCTTCTGAGTCAGCATTCAGCCTGGGAGTTCCCTTTTACCTTTTCAGGGTTCTGCCTTGATGAATAACTGAACAAATAGGAAAACGCTCTTCCTTCACAATGAAATAGTACAACCTCTGAGAAGCCCAGACTCAGCTCACCCTTTTTTTGTTCATTTAATTTGTGGAGTTTGGGGGAGGGAGGAAGGGTAACAAATTCTATATGAAGTTTATAGCTTCTTTTAAATAGCATGAAATGATGAGATGTTGAGTAATAAGTTATATATCATATATACATATAATTAGTGGGCAGTTCTTTTGTGTTCTCTTCTGCCCTTCCTGTCTTAATTTGGGTTCAAAATAGTTTCATGTGTTTATTTGGAAATGGAGTAAACAAATAGTAGAGGAGTCAAGAAGTAAAAGTGGGAAAAGAAAGAAGATTTAGTGAACCGACTACCACTGTGGGCCATTGGAGTTTGGCTTTGAGGGGAAAAGGGTATAGAACACAAACCTCAGAAGTTTTTCTGGGGACCAGGAAACGGGGTTATTTTGTGTCAGCCTGTGTCGTCATTGGTTGAAGCTGCTCCTCTAGAGTGCTCATTCCTCCCAACAGGTTTTTAGGCTTTGGAGAAAGCCCTCAGGCAAAGACATGTGGATACTGGCAGTGTAGAGCAGGCAACAGGATACAAAGCAGCAAGGCCTGAGGGATATGAGCAGAGTATCAGGGAGGGAGCTGCACCATGCTTCCTGTTCCTGTTAAAACAGTAGATTTCACGACAGCCATTGCTTTATTCTTGCTCCTTCATCCTTTCGCCTTTTAAACCATAGTGACACAGGCCTGTAATTCCAGTACTGGAGAGGCTGAGACGGATAATTGCAGATTTGAGGCCAGCCTCAGCGACTTAGTGAGGCCCTCAGTATGGGACTTCCATACTGTTTTCCTCAGTGGCTTCACCATTTTACATTCCTACAAGCAATGTTGGTGCCAAGGGGTCCACGTTCTGCTCATCCTAATGGGTATGCAGTGGTATTTCATTGTAGTTTTGATTTATATTTCCCTAATTATTAGTGATATTCAGTATCTTTTTCTGTACTTTTTGGCCATTTGTATAGCATCTTTGGAGAAATGTCTGCTCAAGTTTTTTGTTCATTTTTGTTGTTGCTGCTGAGTTTAGCCACAAGCCTTTTGATTTGTAGGTATTTTTATGAGGATGTTTGCTGTATGGTGCCTTATAAATATATGCCCATTTGTCTTCTTCATCTACCTTTTAAAAAGTTTCTCTCTATTCAGATATATATATTGTAAATCTATATATGTTTATATTACATTTATTATTATATATTATAATTGGATAAGTACATATCCAGTTATGAAATTATACATAAAAACCTATTCTTTGTTCCAACAGTATATCCTTTCAGGCTCTGATGACTTCAACTTGTACATGTGGAGAATTCCTGCAGATCCAGAAGCAGGTGAGTGTGACCCCAGTATAAACCTACTGCTATGGTTGGCTCTGTTGACCTTTGGCATGCACTGCCCTGAGAAGACAGATCTGTCATGATAGAGGAAGATATTTTCTCTTTTAACATAATAAGCAGTTTATCAGAAAAGTGACCAAAGGAAAATTTTAAATAAAAATTAAAAGCCAGATTTAGCTGTATCTCTTACATAGCTTTGTTATAAATGATGCTTAGATTTTTTTTCCTTCCCAAGAACCTTTCTTTAGACCTTATACATCTCCTTTATTTCTTCTCTCCTCCTATTTCACACCTGGACTATTTTTATCTTGCTTTTACATGTTTTTCCTTTATTATCTATTTCCACATTCCTGCTTTTTACTTTACAAACAGTTGTTAGGACTCTTCCCTTCCTTTCGCCTCCCTGGTGATGTTAACTACAGGTAGGCTGTCTCTGTTGACAAAAAGGTGCATTTTCTGAGATTTGGGTAACCTCAAACATCAAACAAATATTTTTGCATTTGCTTTAGATATAATTCTGAGAAAAGTCTGTAGCTTTCTGTAAATTTGGATCTAAGCCATCTGAGCTACAATTAGTATGGATTATTTTTCATTTTTAATAATAGTATCCTCACGGGCTGAGTAAGTGTTACTAGTAGAAAAATGTCTTATGTTTTATATCGAGAACAGCTCAATACAGCCATCTGCTCTGGGTGATACATGGTATCAAGCTGGAAAATAGCCATTAGAAAAATAATAAGAGGAGTACTCCGAGGACTACTTTGCCAAGTGTTTGACACAAAATGTGTCTAGTGCTCAGAGCTGAGGGAAGTTTTTGGCTTTGCCTGTTGCTGAATGAACAATATTGTTACCAAATATCTACCTTTCAAAACCTGTTGAGGCCCACTTTTGGCTATCTGCTTGCTATGGTCTAGTTACTAACTGAGTTACAGAAGGGCTTTTCCCCTTCTAGGATTTGGAAAGCATGAGCGAAGCAGCTACCTTTGAAGCACCACCAGAGGGACAGCAGCAGTCTGTCTATCACTAGGTGCCATTTTGGATTAAGTCTCCCACCACTGCAAATCCTAGATTGATACCTGAGCCTAGGTATCAATCTTTGGCTTAGTTGTATCTTTTACCTGATCTTGAAAAGCTTTGAATTACTAAGTCAATGTGACTACTAAAATAGAAAGTGAATAATCACCTCCTCTTTCTGGAAATTTTCTCTGGAATCTTTTTCACATATGCATAAAGAAAGAATGGGAAGGAATTAGCAATAGGTTTTCCCCTCTCCCTGGTCACGGCTGTGCTGCTCTAGGGCATGGGCCCCCTAGTCTCTAATAACAGAATACCACAGACCGGATGGCTTACAAAGCAGAAATTTATTTTCTCACAATTCTGAAGGCCAGAAGTCCAAGATGAAGGAGCCAGCAGCTTTGGTTTGTCCTGAGGCCCCTCTCCTTGGTCTGTAGACGGCCACCTTCTCACTGTCCTCATTTGTCTCTCTGCACCCTGGTGCATCCCTGAGGTCCCTTCCTCTTCTTATAAGGCAGCTCTCATGTCCCCTTCTAGATGTTTTTCAGAAATAAGTACCCTCAGCCGGGCGTGGTGGCGCACGCTTATAATCCCAGTACTTGGGAGGCTAAGACAGGAGGATCGCAGGTTCACGGCCAGCTTCAGCTACTTAGTGAGGCTCTCCACAACTTAGTGAGACCCTGTTTCAAAATAAAGAATAAAAAGTAGGGCTGAGGGTGTAACTTGGAGGTAGAATGCCCCTGGGTTCAATCCCCAGTACTGCAAAAAAATAAATAAGAAATAAGTACCCTCATATTTATTTAATAGTTCTCAAATAAGTGGCATTGGTTCTTTTGCTATACTGATTTCTTTCCTCTGAATTTGTCCTATCTTTGTTTAAGGATTAACTGAATGAATTCAGTAAGTGTATTCTGACTAGGCCAGAGAAAAATCTTTGGTTCACTGATTTTTTTTTTTCTTTTTGCAGTACCGGGAATTGAACCCAGGGGCATTCTACCTCCGGGCTACACCCCCAGCCCTATTTTTATTCTTTATTTTGAAACAGAGTATCACTAAGTCGTGGAGGGCCTCACTAAGTAGCTGAGGCTGGCTGCAAACCCGGATCCTCTGGTCTCAGCCTCCCAAGTACTAGGATTACAAGCGTGCGCCACCACGCCCAGCTGGTTCACTGATTCTAAGTTGTGCTAGTAGCCAGGCATGGTGGTGCATGCTTGTAGTCCCAGTACTTGGGAGGCTGAGACAGGAGGATCTCAGGTTCGTGGCCAACCTCAGCTACTTAGTGAGGCCCTCCGCAACTTAGTCAGACTGTTTCAAAATAAAGAATAAAAAAATAGGGCTGGGGGTGTACTCAGGTGTAGAATGCCCCAGTACTGCAAAAATGGAAGGGAGGGAGGGAGGAAGGAAGCAAGGAAGCAAGGAAGGAAGGAGTGCTAATGTTTCAGAAAGACACCCAGTATCACAAGCAGTTTTGGAAGCCATCGAACCTAGGATCTACTGAAATTTTACTGAGAATTGGCTAGCAGCCCATTGTTTCGATACAGGCTGTGGCTGGTTCTGGGTGCTTGGGTTTCTCCGTACACAAGGACAGGACCTTATGATTTTCCCTCTCGTTTGATGCACTAACTAGTAGTTGGAGGGCTTTCTCTGTATCTCTTGTCAACATTACATCATCAATCTCAGAAGCCTGTCCCTTTGATCGTCATCTTGCTCTGCATATAACTAAAGCACCATTTTTTATTTTTAACAAGCCTCTGCTCATTTGGGGATTCAGCCTTCCTGCCACTATTCTTTTTTTTTTTTTTTTTTTTTTTTTGTGGTACCGGGGATGGAACCCAGGGGCATTTTACCTCCAAGCTACACCCCCGGCCCTATTTTTTATACTTCATTTTGAAACGGGTCACGAAGTTGCAGAGGGCCTCACTAAGTAGCTGAGGCTGGCCGCGAACCCGGATCCTCCGGTCTCTGCCTCCCAAGTACTGGGATTACAAGCGTGGGCCACCACGCCCGGCTCTTCCTGCCACTATTCTGACAGAACCCACCCACATTCTTTTATTTTTTTCTTACCAATCTTTCTGCTTTTCTTCTGTGCTTCCTTCTTGTCCTTTTTACTCTACTTCTACTATTATTATAATTAAGTACTTATTAAAATAATACAGGTGTGTAATTTTTAAATCTCCCTAGTAACTTATGCATGGAAATGATGGATTTGGCAAAGTATGAGGGAGGTGGGGTTCTCCTGAAAATATTTATTTTTCTTTCCCTTTCCTTTTCCCTAATTCTTTTTTTGGGGGGGCACTAGGGATTATTGGTGATTGAACCCAGGGGCAAACTACCTCTGAGCTACACCCCAGCCCTTTTTATTTTTTATTTTGAAACAAACTCTCACTTAATTGCTGAGGGTCTTGATAAGATGCCGAGGCTGGCCTCAATCCTACTGTCTTAGCCTCTCATGTACTGGAATTACAGGCTTGTGCCACTACACCTGGTTTCTCCTAATTCTTTAAGGGCTTTAAGGTTTTCACAGAGTGGCTTTACCTGAAATGTGCCTCTACTCTAAGGCCTTACTATTTACAGAAAGAAGTATAGTGGAAAGCCGGGCATGGTGGCGCACACTTGTAATCCCAGTACTTGGGAGGCTGAGACCAGAGGATCCGGGTTCACAGCCAGCCTCAGCTACTTAGTGAGGCCCTCTGCAACTTCATGAACCCTGGTTTCAAAATAAAGGATAAAAAATAGGGCCGGGGGTGTAGCTCGGAGGTAGAATGCCCCTGGGTTCAATCCCCAGTACCGCAAAAAAAAAAAAAAGAAGTATAATGTAAATAAGTTGGTAGGCTTGGTGTTCAATTCCTGATCCATTCATCTTCCAGTTGGGGGTTTTGAAAAAATTGCCTAATCTTGCCAAACTTCTGTTTCTTCATCTGTAAAATAAAGACAGTAACATTATCAACAGCAATAATATCTACCTTCTTAGGGTTATTGTGAGAGTACTTAGTAGCTACTCAGTGATTACTTATCATTAAAAAAGCTTCCTCCCATTTTAAAAAATTCTCCTTAGAGAATAAGCATTGTCCTTTGTGCCCTCCTGAATGGCTGGCTGAGTTGTTCTTACATGAAGACTGCTCTTGACTCATCAGTAGTTTAAAAGGTTTCCTTATTTGACAAATTCTTCCTTGAATGGAAGGAGAAACATGCATGTTCACTGCCAAGTCACTGCAGCCACCCCCACCAGCAGTAGGCTGAGGAGTAGGCTGGAAGCAGCTCTGCGTGTGTACTGGCAGGCCTGCCTATGTGCGTATGCTCTCTTCCTTTTTCTAGACATGTATTCACTCTCAGTGGATTAGGCCTAGGCATCTGTTTTTTTCCTCCCATGTAATTGGAAAAACAACTGTTTTTAATTGGTCACAAGTGGTTAATTGCAAACACATGTAAAGTGCATATGTTGAAAGAACTCCATATAATTGACTTTTCTGTACAACTAAGCATTGCTATGTATGGAGCTCTTCGAGTTTTACTGACAGCGCTGGCTGTCCCCATCTGGCTTCTCTCATCTCCTAAGTGGTTACATGGTTCCCAAGAAGCAGCTGCTGCTTTCTCTGTGTTGTCAGTATCCTTGATTGCATTTTTCTTCGTATTGAAGACACTGCGACTCGGGCCTTTTGGAAATGCTAAGAGAAAGTTGTTTGGGCATGTTTTAAAAATGTACCAGGAAAAAGCCAGGTGCCTTGGTGCACACCTGTAATCTCAGTACTTGGGAGGCTGAGACAGGAGAAGTGCAGGTTTGAGGACAGCCTCAGCAACTTAGACCCTCAGCAACCTAGTGAGACCCTGTTTCCAAGCAAAATAAATAGCTCGGAGGTAGACCGCCCCAGTGTTCAATTCTTAGTACCACAAAAACAAAAAAACAACAACACAAAGGGCTAGGTAGAGTGTCCTTGGGTTCAATCTCCAGTACAAAAAAGTGTGTGTGTGTGTGTGTGTGTGTGTGTGTGTGTGTGTACCAGGAAGAGAAGTAGTCTTTTGCCCCTCATAGCAATAAACTCTTAACTATACCAGTGAGTCAGGAATTAAATAGATTGTCTCAACAGCTACTTACCAAACCTCATTTTAGCAGGTAATAGCTTTAGCCATCCCTTAAGCTGCATTCCAGAGAAAATGATGAAGGGATTTACTTCAATTTTTTCACTTACTGAGTATCCTTAGATAAGACATCATACAAAGCTGTACAGGGTGTCAGAAGAAAAACACTTCTTCAAAAAATTTCCAACATAATAGGGATGAGGAAAAAGGTTGTGTGTGTGTGTGTGTGTGTGTGTGTGTGCATACACATTCAATTTAAAAGTGGATTCTGAAGTCCATAAAAAAAAGATAATTAAGGGGGACTTGAAGAGATTTTGGGGAGATTGGCTCCCCAATGGTTAAGTTTTCATGGAATTAACATTTTAAAGGAACCTGAAGGACAGGTAGTATTTCAGCTGCTTTATTTCTCTGCTCTTACTACAGTAAAAATGCTATTCAAGAAACATCTGAAATTGGCACAGGAGGATAGACACAAACACTTGGATGGTCCACATGCTTGGTAGTAGAGTCCACAGATGGAGATCTTTTTTCTTGCATTTTCTTGTATTCCACAGTCTAATACCACTCACATCTTTTCATTCATTCATCAAATATTTATTGAAAACCTACTATGTGCTAGGCACTATTCTAGAGACAAAGGAACCCTGCTATCATTGAGTTTAACTTCTAAGTGAAGGAAATAGGCAATGAGCAATAGACACAATAAAATAGTATGTTTAAAAGGTTAGAGGTGGACCGGGCATGGTGGTACACACCTGTACTCCCAGTACTTGGGAGGCTGAGACAGGAGAATCATGGGTTCGAGGCCAGCCTCAACAACATAAGCAAGACTCAGCAACCTAGCGAGACCCTGTTTCAAAATAAAAAATAAAAAGGGCTAGGGGTGTAGCTTGGAAATAGAATGCTCCTGAGTTTAACCTCAGTACCACAAAAAGAAGAAGAAGAAGAAAAAAAAGGTTAGATGTGTGATAGAAAAAGTAGAACAGAGTAAGTGCCACCACACCTGGCTGGAGAATGTCACATTTGAGCAAAACCTTAGAGGTAGCCGGGCGTGGTGGCGCACACCTATAATCCCAGTACTTGGGAGGCTAAGACAGAAGGATCATAGGGTCAAGGCCAGCCTCAGAAATTTAGTGAGGCTCTCAGTAACCTAGTGAGACCCTGTTTCCAAATAAAAAATAAAATAGGGCTGGGGATATAGCTTGGAGGTAGGATGCCTCTGGGTTCAAATTCTAGTACCAAAAAAGAGAAAAACTTTAGAGGGTTCTGAAGTCTAGTTTGCCATGCAGCAATCTAGGAGAAGAATATTTCAGGGAGAGCCTCATGATGTACCTGGTGTGTTTGATAAATCATACAAAAGCCAATAGGTTAAGGCCGAGTGAAGTCCTAGGTAAATTGGGCATGGTAGGTACTCAACCTTGTAAGTTCTTACTGAGTAAATGGAGAGCCATTAGAGAATACTGAACAGAGTGACATGATCTGACTTATTTTAAGGAAATCCCTCTGGCTGCTAAGTTAAGGATAGATAATAGGAGTGGGGCTCCAAGGATAGTAACAAGAATACTAGGTATCTCGTAGGTGAGTGGTGATGGCTTTAACCAACTAGTAGGGGTTAGATTCTAGATACATTGTGAAGGTAAAACCATTAGGATTGGCTGAAGATGGCCAATGGGCAAGGATCAGATAGTTTGAGATTTCTTTTAAACATATAGGTAGAGATGTTGAATAAATCATTTGGAGGTCTGGAGTTGAGAAAGATGTCTAGACTAGAAATAAAATTTAAGTTTTGGTACCATATAGATAGTCATTAAAGCCAAAAGAGTGGATGAGATCACCACGCAAGTGCAGCTAATCAAGAAAAGGAGACCAAGGACCGAGCCCCAAGGCATTCCAATGTCTAGAAGTCAAGGAGAGGAAAAAAAAGGGGATCAAGAAAGAGTGACCAGTGGGGTACTAGAAAAACCATGGAGGAGGCAACTATGTTGAATCTTACATAGGCCAAATAAGATGAATTAGGATGAAAACTGAATTAACCATTGGGTTCTTTGGCAAATATCATATATTCTCATATGCTGAATTTTCCCAAGCGTAAGTAGGCAACTATAGAGACTTGATGTCCATTGTGTCATTTGAATAACCACTGTTACCTAATATTTCAACTTCCCCTATAAAGGTGTATCACCTTTTTATGTATTTGCTTACAGTGTTGCCTTATTAGTATGTTTTGTAGGATTTTGTTTGTTTCAATGTAGAACTACAAAGTAAGGTTCTCCCATGAGATGCTGAAAATGTTTCTTATACCATTATCTGTCTCTTTTACCTGAGTATAGTGTTGTTGTTGTAATACTAGGAATTGAACCCAGGAGTGCTTTACTGCTGAGCTATATCTCCAGCCTTATTTATTTATTTATTCATTCATTCATTCATTCATTTTTGGTGCTAGGGGTTAAACCCAGGGGCATTCTACCTTTGAGGTAGACCCCCAGCCCTATTTTATTTTGAAACAGGGTCTCACTAAGTTGCGGAGGGCCTCACTAAGTTGCTGAGGCTGGCTGCGAACCTGCGATCCTCCTGTCTCAGCCTCCCAAGTACTGGGATTACAAGTGTGAGCCACCACACCTGGCCCAGTCCTTTTTATCTTGAGAAAGGGTCTTGCTCTGTTGCCAAGGTAGACCTCAAACTTGTGATCCTCCTGCCTCAGCCTCCTGAGTAGCTGGGATTGCAGGTATGTACCATTGCTCCCAGCTAGAGTTTGGTTTGGTTTGGTTTGATACTGGGGATTGAACCTAGAGCATTCTACCTCCAATCTACACCCCCAGCCTTTTTTTTTTTAACAGGGTGTTGCTAAGTTGCTGAGGATCTTGCTAAATTGCTGAGGCTGGTCTCAAACCTGCAATCTTCCTATCTCAGCCTCTCAAGTTCTGGGAGGTGCGTGACACTGTGCCCAGCTCCGGCTAGAGTTTTTTTTAATACCACTCCTAACAATTGTTCTTCACTAATTTCCATTTAGCAATCATTTGCCAAACCCTTCTTATATGCCTGATGCTATTTTTACTACCTTGTCAGCATCTAACTCTTGCCAGGTCAGGGTTTTTATCTTCTGCTGTCGTCTTTTTTTTTTTTTTTTTTTTGGTACTGGGGATTGAACCCAGGGGTGTTCTACTTCAGAGGTACATCCTCAGCCCATTTTGTTTGTTTGTTTGCTTGCTTGTTTGTTTGTTTGTTTGTTTTGTGGTGCTGAGGATTAATCCCAGGGGCATTCTGCCTCTGAGCTACACCCTCAGCCCTATTTTTTATTCTTTATTTTGAAACAGGCTCTAAGATGCAGAGGGCCTCACTAAGTAGCTGAGGCTGGCTGCGAACCTGCAATCTTCCTGTCTCAGCCTCCCAAGTACTGGGATTACAAGTGTGCAACACCATGCCTGGCAGCCCATTTTATTTTGAAACAGGGTCTCACTAAGTTACTGAGGCTGGCCTCAAACCTGCAATCATCCTGTTTCCGCCTCCCAAGTACTAGGATTACAAGCATGTACCACCACGCCTGGCTTAATTTTTTTTTTCTTTTTTGTGGTATGGGGGATTGAACCCAGGGACATTCTACCTCCGAGCTCCACCCCCAGTCCTATTTTTTATTCTTTGTTTTTGAAACGGTGTCTCACTAAGTTGCGGAGGGCTTCACTAAGTAGCTGAGGTTGGCCGGGAACCCGGGTCCAATCCTCCTGTCTCCACCTCCCAAGTACTGGGATTACAAGTGTGCGCTATCATGCCTGGCCCTGGCTAAATTTTTTACCTTCCATCAGCCCTTTCCATTCATCTGGCCTCTATCCCTCATTACTGCTTCAATATTTTCCCCTCCCTAATCTCAACATTACTCAATAATTTTTGCTTCCTACTGTCACAAAGGTGTTTGTCCCACTTTTTTTTTTTTTTTTTGTGGTACCGGGGATTGAACCCAGGGGCGTTCTACCTCCGCGATACACCCCCGGCCCTATTTTTTTTTAATACTTTATTTTGAAACCGGGTCTCACAAAGTTGCGGAGGGCCTCACTAAGTAGAGAGAGAGAGAGAGAGAGAGAGAGAGAGAGAGCGCTGAGGCTGGCCATGAACCCCGATCCTCCGGTCTCCGCCTCCCAAAGTACTGGGATTACAAGCGTGTGCCACCACGCCCGGCTACTTATTAATTGGTTACTAGGAAAGGGAAGAATCCAAGAACTCTGACATGAAAATCAATAATGGTATTTTATTCAGGTTCCATTTGGAATTGATTTCAGTACAAAATACTTAAGTGGCATGTTCTATATCCCCAAGTACCATTGAGGACCACTTCCCAGCATGATTAATAAGTTCCTCTTAGACCAAGGCATCCAGAAATCTTGACCACATTGCTTTTAGCTTTTAAATTGAAAGCATAGTCATTCTTGGAGGACTTTATGAAACCAATGACACTGGCAAGAAAGAAGTGACTGAAGTTTTGGCTAGAATGGGAGTGGTGTTCTGACCCTTGGGGGAACAAGGGTTTAACCATATCCAGGGATAAACCCCTGGCTGGATATGGTGAAAAGAGAAAAATAAGTAGAGAAGTGAAGATAAATTAGGACCTTTGTGCTTAGCCTCTGAGGAGATGTTTGTCCGTAGCATTTTTCAAAGGTCTTTATTTGGATTCTGAGCAAGATAATTCCTCCAAGTTGCTTGGATTCTGGGGTCCCCTAAAGTAGTGAATGAGTTACTGATGCTGAATTTCTATGAGATGGCCTGCTCTCATTTTCTTTTCTGGGGTCTTGTACTAAAATAGATAAGGTGATTCATAGCATTCCCCACCTCTCTAGCATCCCTTCCAAACCAAAGAAAGATGGCTGTATGGGAACTATGGCTTTGACTGTTGAATGAAACCTACAGAGGAGTGCAGCATGTTTGGCTAAGCCAGCCAGAGTAGATGACCCTAAGAAATGACTATTGTAGAACTGGGTGTGGTGGCGCACACTTGTAATCCCAGTACTTGGGAGACTGAGAAAAGAGAATTGCAGGTTAAAGGTCAGCCTCAGCAATTTAGTGAGACCCTGTTTCAAAATAAAAAATAAAATAGGCTGGAGGTGTAGCTCAGAGGTAGAATGCCCCTGAGTTCAATCCCCAATACCACAAATAAATAATAAAAGTAACTGATATGGTGGAAAGCATAGTAGGCATTGTACTCACACTGTTTCAGTCAACATTCTCATTGCTGTAATCCAAAACAACAAGACTGCACAATTTAGAGGAAGGAATATTTATTTGCTCAGTTTTGGGAGATTTCAGGGTTCAGTCCATTTCAGGCTAGATCTGCAGAGCTCAGGGCATAGCAGCAGGAAGCAGGGAAAGAGTGAGCACAAGGCTCTGCTCTCATATCTTGGAGGCTGGAAGCAGAGAGCAAGTAAAGAGAGAACCATATATAATCCCCAAGGTCACACCCCACAGGGATCCCTCTTTAGCAACCAAGCCCTGCTTCTGTGAGAGCTAAGAGGACATTCTAAATCCAAAACATTACACCCCACCCCTGGCCCCCTAGACCTCACAGCCACCTCACAATGAAAAATACATTTAGTTCACCACCAAGAGTTCCATATTCTCAACAGTTTTAGCATCATTCAAAAGTCCAAATTCTCCTGAGACTCAAGGTAAACTTGACTGTGAGCCCCTGGAAAGACAAATCAAGTTACATGCATCCAATGTACAATGGTACAGAGTAAACATTTGCATTACAAAAGGGAGAAATAGGGCCACAGAAAGAAGGAGTGAGACTAAAATAGTACCAAAATCCAGCAAGGCAAGCATTTAATTCTGCAGCTCCATTTCTGGTATTGGGGCACATGGTGGTGAGATGCAATCTCCAAGCAGCTTTGGCATTCCCTCTCCTATGGCCTGATTGACTGCAATGAGTAGCATACTCACTTTTCTAACCTGTTTCCATGGCTCACAGCTTAAAAGCGTTTTTTCTTGGTTGTTCCACATTTCTGGCATCTCTAAATCTCAGGTTTTCTTTGCAACCTTGGCTTCACCCTCACAGCTTCACAAATTGCCCCATTTGGGCCTACTTACAGGGATTCCAACACTGCCACACATTGCCTGACTTCCCAGACCTTCCTTTGAAATCTGGGGGGAAGCCTCCATGACCCCTTTATTCCAGCAAAAACAGCATTATGTGAGCACCTAGATTGACAAGATTGATCGCCAACAGGAAAAGTAGTCATGCCCTCATTAATCACTGCCTCTGGGCCCTTTTCAGTTATAGCTGCTGGGCCTGCCTTCATCATGGCCACTGCTTCCTCCTTCCTCTCAGCCATCTTACTTTCTTCCACATCATCATCTCTCTGAGCCCCAATTTTACACATGCCTTTCTGGGCAAACTGCAAATCTATAAAGTCTCTCTACCTATTTTCCGCTCCCAAAATTTGGTGTACAATTTACTGAACACAGACACCAATAACCACAATGCAGTTTGGATACTTTCCTGTTTTGAGATTTCCTCCACCAGTTTAATCAGTACATCATCTTTAAATTCGGCGTCATGCAAAGTTTCAGGACATGAGCAAAATGCCAATAAGTTCTTTGCCTCTACTTCGTTTTCCTATGGAGTCCCTTTGCCCTCTGAAATTTCCTCTGAAGTCTCTTCCATCCACCTTTCTAGCTACATTCCGGCCCTTCCAACTTTCTCTCATAAACCAGTTTCAAAGACTCACAATCCACATGGTCAGACTTAGAAATAGCAGTGACCCTGACCCCACTCCTGATACCAGTTTCTATTTACATCAACATTCTCACTGCTGTAATCCAAAACAACTGACTGCACAATTTAGAGAAAGGAATATTTATTTGCTAACAGTTTTTGGATAGTTCAGGATTCAGCCTGTGTCAGGCTGGGTCTGCAGAGCTCAGGGCATGGCAGCAGAAAGCAGAGAGAGGCTGAGCACAAGGCTCCGCTCTCACATGATGGAGACCAGAAGCAGAGAGCGAGCAGGGAGAAGAGAGAACCATATATAATCCCCAAGGACACATCCCGCAGGGACCCCTCCTAAGCAACCAAGCCCTGCTTCCAACAGCTACCTTGTTTCTGTGAGGGTTAAGGGAACATTTTAAATTCAAACCATTACAAACAGACTGAGGTTCAAATCCTGCCTCTGCTTCTTACTAGCTGAATGAGATGGGATTAGTCATTTACATTCTCTGAGTTACTTAAATTCCTTTTTTTGAAGTGGGCGTGGTGGCACATGTCTATAATCCCAGTACTTGGGAGGCTGAGATAGGAGGATTGCAGGTTTGAGGACAGCCTCAGCAAGTAGTGAGACTCTCATCAACCTAGCGAGACCCTGTTTCAAAATAAAACTAAAAAGGGGCTGGGGGTGTAGCTCAGAGGTAGAAGGCCCCTGGCTCAATCCCTAGTACCACACACACACAAAAAAAATTTTTTGAAGACAATAGGATTAAAAGATTTGCACTAAGTTTAACAGGAACAGGATGTTAGAAAAGTAAAACTCAGAGGAGAGCTTTGAGCAGAAATGCTCCTTGTCAGATCAACCTTACCTAGAAAAGAAATAGATGCAAAGGAACTCCTTGGGAATGCTAAGATCCCTGTATCTAGGCAACTGTTTTAGATTCCTTAGATCCCCGTGGATCCCTCTTCTCTAATTTTCTTGAATTTGTTTTTATTTTGACTAGGCCCAGGTCACCTTCCCCTCCTCCTATCCCAGCCTAGAAATCCAGTGCACTCAGACTGCCTAGGGGTTCCCACCATGGCAGCCTACCTCAGTGCTTAACCTTTCTTGATCTCTTTCTCTGTTAAAAACCCTCCCATCCTATGTCCTGGTCAGTCTCTTTTCCTTTGTGGCTTATTAGCAAACTTAATGATGTTGGGCTAAAATATGAATAACTTTAAGTGTATTTTCCAACCTGGATAATTCAAGTACTAATAAAGTCAAATATGGGAAAACACTTAGGAAAAGGACACTTTTGTCACCCACCAAAGAGAGTAAGCACCTAGAACTGGCTAAGTTGGCACCACCAAGGAGCAAAATCAGTCTGACCCCTTTTGCTGTCAAGCCTTTTGCTGTTTGTTTCAAGATATATCTATTGCAATGAAGGGTAATCTCTTCAGTGAAGCAAGGAGGAGTTTGTCAGGAGGCCAAAAGCAGAAGACACCACTAGAACAAGATGATTTCAGGGGAAGGGACATTGTTCTAGTTATTTTTCCTTCAGGCACTGAGACATCAAGAAATGTTTAGAATGACTGTTTGAATAAGGTAGAGCTGGGAATGGGATGGAGGGACAGGGAACAGAAACTGTACCTAATGATACTTGGTTCCCTAGTGGTGCCATGCCCCTGGTAGGGACTAAGAAGGTGTTCATTGATTAAATGAACACTCATTTGTTTGTGTCTGGTTGCATCACATTTTGTACCTTGGCCAGAGGCACAGTTGATCTCATGTGTGCTGAGCTGTTGATGACTGCTCAGAGGCAACCTTTGAGAACTTGGGTGCATGTGTTCTGAGGGTGTGGTACCATTAATAATGGAGTTGAACCTCTGAGTTTGTCCCAAGTTCAGAAATGATGAGATCTTTAATCTATTATAACTTCCAGGCTTCTCATCCACTGAAAAAGAAAGCCTACAGAATGGTCCTTAAAAAAACAGTGGCCTGTTGACTTTAATCTATATAGGGTGGGATTTTTTGTTTTTGTTTTCTTTTTTGCAGAATTGGGGATTGAATCCAGCACCTCGAACATTCTAGGCAAACCAGTGAGCTACATACACTCCAGCCCTATTTACTTATTATTTTTTTTTTTTTTTAGTACTGGGGATTGAACCCAGAGTCATTCTACCTCCAAGCAACACCCCCAGCCCTATTTTTTATTCCTTATTTTTGAAACAGGGTCTCACTAAGTTGCAGAGGGCCTCACTAAGTAGCTGAGGCTAACTTTGAACCTGTGATCCTCCTGTCTCAGCCTCCCAAGTACTTGAATTACAAGCATACGCCACCATGCCCAGTTCCTTTTTTACATTTTTTTAAATTTTGGGATAGAGTCTCACTAAGTTTCCCAGGCTGGCCTTGAATTTGAGATCCTCCTACCTCAGCCTCCCAAGTAGCTGGGATTAAAGGTGTGTACTACCACACCTTGCTCATACATGGTGTTTTTTTAAAGCCCCTCTCTTTTTTTTTTTTTTTTTTTGCGGTACCGGGGATTGAACGCAGGGGCGTTCTACCTCCGCGCTACGCCCCTGGCCCTATTTTTTTATGCTTTATTTTTGAAACCGGGTCTCACGAAGTTGCAGAGGGCCTCACTAGGGAGAGAGAGAGAGAGAGGGACAGGGAGAGAGAGAGAGAGAGAGAGAGGGAGAGAGAGAGAGAGAGGAGAGAGGAGAGATAAATCACGCGCGCCCGCGCATGCGCGATGAGGTTGGCCGCGAACTCGGATCCTCCGGTCTCCGCCTCCCAAAGTACTGGGATTACAAGCGTGCGCCACCACGCCCGGCTTAAAGCCCCTCTCTAATTCAAATTTTTTTTTTATTAGTGCATTGCAATCCTACATCTTGAAGGATTTCAGGGTGGTTGACATATACATACACTCATCAGTCAATTAGCCCTCCCCCAATTCCCACCCCTACCTCCCTCCTCCCTCCTTCCCATTTTCAGCATAGTAGTTGACTTTGATATCTTTGTGTAAGTCCATCCTGTGCACCAGTTTGTTTTTCTCTCCTTCCCTCCTGTCTTCCCCAGTTAGTTCACCTTCTTCACTCATCTGAGGTTTTCTCTCTTTGTCTGGAGTCCCTCCTGTGTGGGGTCGTGGCTCATCCTCCTGTGACCTCAGTACTGGGGTACTCCAGGGCGGGGCCGGGGGCTCGTGCGCCCCGCGTCCCCAGCACTTGGGGGGGAGGGTTTCTCCAGGGGCAGGGCCAAGGGCTCGCCCACCCCGCGTCCCCAGCACCAGGGGGCGTCTCTGGGCCCCGCATCCCCAGCGTGGGGGGGGGTCTCCAGGGGCGGGGCTCAAATTCTTAATACTTGGATCCTGCTTATTATGGCAGCAATCTGAATCTCCTTCCTGCTATGGGGGTAGGTGGGGTGGAAGGGATGATTCTCTCCATTATTTTCCAAGTGGGCTGTTTTATTTTCCTTTTTTTTTTTTTCTATTTCATCATAGAAATTGAGGGTAAATGGATCCAAGATGCCGTTTGTGCGTTTAAATCATTATATGTTTCTGGTTATGCATGTCCCTGCTAGGCAACCCAACTATTCCCAAGCAGTTCAGTCTCATTGTGCTCACTTGGGCTTTTCTAAGATAACTCTTGGATTCTAACTTGGGGATCAAAAACTTGAGGAGCATTTTAAGTGGCTTTGGTTTCATTGACAATGGAAATGCAGTGGATGGGCATGGGCAATGCTTACAGGCTAAATAAAGGCTCTTGGTAAGAGCACATATGCTGAGAGGTGTTTTGTCCCTCTTTCCAGAGCAACTTTATCTGTAAGATTAAGCATTCTGCTGATGGTATAGTTAATAATAATAATAAAAAAACCCTCAGCTTCCATTCAGAGCTGTTTATCTGCCATTACTAAAATCTATTTACTTTGATCCATCTCATTGTTTAATTATTGTTTCCTTCTGTCTTCTCAGGTGGCATTGGGAGAGTGGTCAATGGAGCCTTCATGGTGCTGAAAGGGCATCGGTCTATTGTTAACCAGGTCCGATTTAATCCTCATACCTATATGATCTGTTCTTCTGGTGTAGAAAAGATTATCAAGGTGAGATATCTCCCCTTCTGTCCTTTTAGAAAAATTATTATAGTTTGTAACTAGGAGAAACTGGAACACTATACAAAGGACCTCATCTAAACATACTAAAGATCTATCAAAAGTCTCCTTTTTTTTTTTTGGTATTGGGGATTGAACCCTGGGGCATTCTACCTCCAGGCTACACCCCCATCCCTATTTTACTTTCATTTTGAAACAGGGTCTCACTAGATTGATGAGAATCTCACTACTTGCCTTGGCTGTTTTTGAACCTGAGATCCTCCTGTCTCAGCCTCTCAAGTACTGGGATTACAAACATGCACCACCACGCCAGGCTAAAATTCTCCAATTTTGACACATTACAAAATATTGAAAAGTTGATTTTTTTTTTTTTTTGGTACTGGGGATTGAACCCAGAGGTATTCTACGAGCTACACCCCCAACCCTATTTTTTATTCTTTGTTTTTGAAACAGGGTCTCACTAAGTTGCAGAGGTCCTCACTAAGTTAGCCGAGGCTGGTCACGAACCTGTGATCCTCCTGTCTCAGCCTCCCAGGTACTGGGATTACAAGCGTGCACCACCATGCCATTTTATATATTTTATATAAAAGATATATTTTATATATCTTTTGTTAGAAATGTTTATATTTGTACCTATGCATGTACACAATTCCATAGAAAAGTGTAGATGGCTTTTCTTTCACTTACTATGGTGAAGGGCCCTAGACCAGTGAGAAGAGCTATATATATGTACATGAACAATTTTCTATATATATTTCATAAAATATCGCTTTGCGTGTACATGTAGGTAACTATTTACTCGACATGGCTTTTTTGGGGGTGGTACTGAGGATTGAACCCAAGAGTGTTCTACCTCTGAGCTACACCCCCAGCCCTATTTTATTTTTTATTTTGAAACAGGGTCTCCCTAAGTTGCTGAGGCTGGTCTTGTACCCACAATCCTCCTGTCTCAGCCTGCCAAGTACTGGGATTACAGGCATGCCTCACTTAGACAGGGCTATTTTTATGGAGGAGGCCATATAGGTCTCAGCCTAGCACTAAAGACCTTAGAGACATCTCCAAACCTCCCAGGACTGCTGTTGCAAAGACTCCTGGCTTCCCTGTGGCCTCGGGGTATGACCTGAGAACCACTTAGAGAGAGAGAGAGAGAGACAGTGTGTGTGTGTGTGTGTGTGTTTTAACTGGAGATTGAGCCCAGAGGCATTCTACCTCTGAGCAACACCCCCAGCCCTATTTTATTTTTATTTTGAAATAGAGTCACGCTAAGTTGCTAAGGTTGTCCTTGAACGTGTGATCCTCCTGTCTCAGCCTTCCAAGTACTGGGATTACAAGCTTGTGCCACCTTACCTGGCTCCAGAACCATTTTTAACTAGTCACCAGGGCTTTGAAACAGATGGTGTCTTCTAAATACTAGCTTGTAAATGCCGGGCGTGGTGGCGCACGCTTGTAATCCCAGTACTTTGGGAGGCGGAGACCGGAGAATCCGGGTTCACGCCCAGCCTCAGCGCTCTCTCTCTTTCTCTCTCTCTCTCTCTCTCTCTCTCTCTCTCTCTCTCCTCTCTCTCCTTAGTGAGGCCCTCCGCAACCTCGTGAGACCCGGTTTCAAAATAAAGCATAAAATTAGGGCCGGGGGCGTAGCGCGGAGGTAGAACGCCTCTGCGTTCAATCCCCGGTACCACAAAAAAAAATAATAATAAATAAATAAAAATAAAATAAATACTAGCTTGTATGCTGTTAACATTTCTAATGGCCTTGATCTTGAGTGATGAATTCTGCTTTCCCACCCTCACCTGGAGGTTAGGAGAGCCATTATCCCCTCAGCTACTCAGTCTGCACTTTGCATTAATTGCTGTCCTAATATGGTACAGATGTGATCATCAGAACCATAGCTAAGTTATCTCAGGATATATACAGAAAAACTACTGCATGTTGTTGTGATTGAGGCTACTTGGATGTGAATATTAAACACACCAAAGTTCCTGAAATTTTTTTCCTAAAATGCCATTGAGGGCGTGGTGGCACATGCCTGTAATCCCAGTACTTGGGAGACTGAGACAGGAGGATCACAGGTTTGAGAATAGCCTCCGCAATTTAATGAGACCCTATTTCAAAATAAAAAGGGCTTGGGGTATATCTCAGAGGTAGAAAACCTGAGTTCAATCCCCAGTACCAAAAAAAATAAAGCCATTGAAACCTGAAAAAGGTTTCAGAGAAAAAGTAAAAACTGGTTTGAAATAATGTGTAATTTTTACTTTTTAACTGTTTGGAATTAAGTTACATTTGATGGCAAAGGACAGCTATCAGAAATACAATATTGGAGCCAGGTGTGGAGGTGTAATCCCAGTACTTGGGAGGCTGAGACCGGAGGCTCTGGGTTCGTAGCCAGCCTCAGCTCCTTAGTGAAGCCCTCTGTAACTTAGTGAGACCCTTTTTCAAAAGAAAGAATAAAAATAGGTCTGGGGGTGTTGCTCAGAGGTAAAATGCCCCTGGGTTCAATCCCTAGTACCGCAAAAAAAAAAAATAAATAAATATAATATTGGTATATGGGTCAATATTGTATTTGCTCTTAGTCCAGTTTCCTCTCTTGGGCGTTGTTAGTCTGGGCATTAGGGCTGACTTTCTTGGCTGCACTCGTTTCCACAGAGGGCTAGAATGGGACTTCTAGATCATCTTACCAACTTTTTCTTTTTACAGATACTGAAATTTAACTTATAAATTAACTGAGACCACACAGTTAATTAGTGGTAAAGCTAGGGTAGAGCCCTTTGTCCCACCATATTTGCCATTCTGGTGGGGAGGCAGCAGGCAGCCTGCTTTGATCACCTTCGCAGTCCTTCACTTGGGCCATCATTGAAATGGCCCTATCCCTGACATTGCTTGCCCCTTTCCTTTAGCCTATGACTAATGGGTTGGCATCGTAACATGTCCTCTCTAGGCCTGTTGATGTCATTCTCTTTCTCACAGAGCTCTCTGCTTGGGCATCTCCTTTAGAAGAGAAATTCCTGTTTGGCTGTGCACTCTGGGATGCTTCTGTGCTAAGTCTCCCCAGTTATTGTTTAGTCAACTGAAGTCTTTACCCTAAAGGTCATAGGTTGGAAACTAGCCAAGTTCTCAAGAAAGAGAAGAAAATGTTTTCCCTGTGAGGTTACACAGACTGAGCGGCTCACTGCTCCCAGGTTCCCATAGGAACCAGGAGGTGCCTGTAGCTATTTGAAACCTTAAGTCTGCACAGATGACCATAGTGAGAAGGAAGGCAGAAGCTCTGGAGTTCTCAGCTTTGCTCTCTCACGGGTCTCACAGGTGTCTTCCCCATTCACCATCTGGTTGGGAATGGTGTGATGTTAAAGCATTGCAGAAGGGGAGGTGGGAAGGAGAAGGAGAAGACCAGCACAATACTGGCTTCATGTATCTGCTCGAATTACTGTCCTTGCCTGTGCCCACATCATCCTGAAAAGCCACTGAGTCTCAGCACCGAAGGTCCGGCTCCCATCTGTAAAGTGAGGACTTGCCACCCAGGAGTGCCTGACAATTCCTATTTTAATAAATGTCACTTCCCTGCTTGTTCCTTTTGGGAGAGTCAGTGGCTTAAAGAGCATCACCACCGAATTTGAGTCTAGCCTGAGACTAGCTGTTCTCTCTCCACTCCACCTTCTCTCTGTCCTTGTCTTTTATTGCTACCTTTTTTAACTTGGAGAAGAATCCTATTGTCAGGGCCGGCCTCTCCTCACCCGGAACAGGTCTACTACCCACCCTGAATGCCCACACTTAGCAAAAAGAGGGGGTCCATTTTATAGTTAAACTTGTGGATGGGAGAGTGAGGCAAATCCTGGCATTTTTTACCCCAATATTCAACTGGGCGTGGTGGTGCACACTTGTAATCCCAGTATTTGGGAGGCTGAGACCGGAGGATCCAGGTTCGCGGCCAGCCTCAGCTACTTAGAGAGGCCCTCTGCAACTTAGTGAGACCCTGTTTCAAAATAAAGAATTAAAAAATAGGGGCCGGGCGTGGTGGCACACGCTTGTAATCCCAGTACTTTGGGAGGCGGAGACCGGAGGATCCGGGTTCGCGGCCAACCTCA
>PVJS01032520.1:0-22736 GCA_004027185.1 Glis glis | reverse complement strand
TGAGGCTGGCCGCGAACCCGGATCCTCCGGTCTCCGCCTACCAAAGTACTGGGATTACAAGCGTGCGCCACCATGCCCGGCTCGATTCTTTTTAAAGACAAACAACAAAACCCAGAATCACAGCACAATGTTAAAATGTCCACCAGCCAAACAAAATCACGACACATACAAGACTCAGAAATGTGATTGATAAGCAAAAGAAAAATCAGTCAATAGACAGATAAACCTCAAAATTATAATGATAATAGATTTAGCTGACAAGAAAAAACCTGAATAAAAATTAAAATAAATAAGAAATATTTTTATTTAGTGTGTGTGTGTGTGTGTGTGTGTGTGTGTGTGTGTGTGTTACTGAGGACTGACCCCAGGGGTATTATACCTCTGATCTATACCCTCAGCCCTATTTTATTTGTTATTTTGAAAAAGGGTCTAAGTTACCGCACATGGGCCTCAAACCTGTGATCCTCCGGTCTCACCCTCCCAAGTACTGAGATTACAAGTGTGTGTTTGTAAGTACACACTTGTAATCTTAGCACTTCCAAAAATATAATATCTTAAATGAAAATTTTACTGGATGGAATTAAACATAAGTTAGCTCCAATAGAAAACAATTAATAAACTTGAAGACATTACAATAGGAACCATGTAAATCCATGCACAGCAGGAAAAAAAATTAACAAAGCTACAGGGTTCTGTGAAGTAATACAATATAATCCACCATATATATAATTGAAATCCAGAAGAGGTGAGGAGAGAAAATTTGGAAAAATTATGTCTAAAATATTTCCATTTTTATTTTATCTTAAATGCAATTTTGGAAAATGTCTTCTATTCTTTTCTTCAATAAAGTGTAGATGTGAATATTGTGGCAGAGACTTGGTGTGTCATCTACCAAATACCTATTCTTGCTCTCTTTCCCAGATTATTCAACCCTGATTATTTTCATTCTGGCACTTGTCTAGCCTCCAAAGCTAAGAAAGATAATATGATTAAACACCACCATGAGTTGTAAGGGGAAGTTTCATATGGGACTTTTTGAAATCTGCTAACGGAGAAAAGAATGTATCTTCTCTTTTCTGCGTTCTTCTAGATTCTTAAAATGATTCAATTGATGGCTGGTATTCCAAAAACCATCTCAGACCACAAGAATAAAAGAAACAATTCAATGGACATGATGTACACACACAAATTTATCAATTCCAATTTCAATGTCATGCACAGGGCGGGTGAGGAGCAGAGTGACAGCAGGGTGGGGTTGGGGGAGGCTCATCGAGTGCTGAATGCATGTATGTCTCTATCACTCTGAACTTCATCATGATGTATGATTACAATGCACCAATAAAAATAAATAAATGAATAAATAATAATACAGACAACTTTTTTTTCTTTTTTTTTTTTTTGTGTGTGTGGTGCCAAGGATTAAACCCAGGGTCTTGCACATGCTAAGTATGTGCTCTACCACTGAGCTACATATATCCCTGGCCCGAACAGCTTCTGATAACCATATTTTTGTTTTATTGTGTTACTAATACACTACTCCTTTAAGAATTTTAAATTTGCTACAGTGTTTTGCCCTTTAAAGTGACTTTAGATTGATTTTCAAGGTGTTCTAGAGGCCAATCTAGATTTTCTTTAAATTTCAGATTTTCTTTAAATCTGAAGAAATAAAACTTCAGTAAAGACAAAATAAAAAGTAGCCCCATAGGGATAGAGTTATTGTAAGAGACCTAGTCTCTCTCTGACACTCTATACCTATGGAACTACTACACCAGCCCTGGACTGAAAATCTCCAGACTTCTTAACTTGACAAAAAAGTAAACTTGTGTTACTTTTTGAGTTAGTTTACTGGGGCCACTTTTTGGAATGACTGTTAGCATTGAAATACACCCTATCACTTTGGGACTCTCCTAACAGACCAGTAAGGTAAATATGCATCTGAACTGGTAACTCAAATAAAGTTCTTTATTTACTTGGCTAAAGGAAAAAAAAATGAAGGCCACAGTGTAAACATACCTCCAAGCAACTGACCATAACTATATAATCAAAATTTAAGTCATGATTCCAAGATGGCAACTGAGGGAGACACCATGTTGCTATCTCTCTGAGACTTGGAACTCAATCGTCATGAAAGCAGCTTCTTAACAAGAGAATAAAAGCAATGAAATGTTGAACTAAACAATGAAAAATTTGAAACGCGATGGAATCAAAGCCAGAAGACAAAACGGAGGACAGTAAAAAGCTCCAAGCGCCTTACCTAGAGAATAGGGGCAGCGCTATCTTGGTCAGCCTGTGCCGGCAGCTACTGGCATTGCGGCTTCTACGTGCCACCAACAAAGAAGCCAGATACCTGTTGTGAGTCCAGCAGCTGCAGATTAGCAGCAACAAAAGCAAGCAGCATTTGACAAAATCCAACATCCATTCATGATAAAAACACTGCAGAGAATCAGAACAGAAGGAACATACCTCAACATCATAAAGGCAACATACAACAGGCCCACAGCCAACATCATGTTGAATTGGAAAAACTACAAGAGTTCCCCTTAAAAACAGGAACAAGACAAGGATGTACACTATCACTACTCCTTTTCAGTATAGTACTGGAGACTCTAGTCAGAGCAATAAGGCAAGAGAAGGAAATCAAAGGAGTGCAAATAGGAAAAGAAGAAATGAAACTATTTGCAGATGACATGATATTATACTTAGAAGACCCAACAAACTCAACAAAAAGGCTTATAGAATGATCAACAAATTTAGCAAAGTATCTGGATACAAAATCAATCTTAAAAAATCAGAAGCTTTTCTATGTGCCAACCATAAATCCACTGAAAAAGAAATCCAGAAAACATTTCCACTCATGATATCTCCCAAAACAATAAAATACTTAGGAATAAACCTAACCAAGGAGGTAAAAGACCTCTACAAGGAAAATTATAAAACATTGAAAAAGAAAATTGAATAAGACCTTAGAAGATGGAAAGACCTCCCATGCTCTTGGATAGGCAGAATAAATATCATTAAAATGGCTGTTCTTCCAAAAGTGATCTACAGATTCAATGCAATACTCATTAAAATACCAAGATCATTCTTCACAGACATAGAAAAATCAGTCCTTAAATTCATTTGGAACAACAAAAAACCTAGAATAGCCAAAGTAGTTCTCAGCAACAAGAACCATGCAGGAGGCATCACAATACCTGACTTCAAACTATACTACAGATCCATAGTAATAAAAACAGTATGGTATTGGCACAAAAGCAAACAAACAGACCAATGGAGAAGAATAGAAGACTCAGAAACAAATCCATACAGTTACAACCAATTGATTTTTGACAAAGGAGCCAAAACTTACACTGGAAAAATGTTAGCCTCTTCAACAAATGGTGTTGGCAAAACTGGAAATAAACCCCACTTTCTCACCCTGCACAAGAGTCAATTCAAGATGGATCAAAGACCTGGAAATTAGACTAGAGACCTTCAGCTACTTGAAGAGGGCACATAGGCACAGGCAAAAACTTCCTCAACAAGACCCCAAAGGCACAAGAATTAAAAAGAGGATCAATACATGGGATTGCATTAAACTGAAGAGCTTCTACTCAGCAAAGGAAACAGTCAAGAACCTCAACAGAGAACCGACAGAATGGGAGAAGATTTTTTCCAGCCAGTCATCTGATAGAGGACTAATATCTAGATATACAGAGAACTCAAGAAACTTACCAAACAACCAATAAAAAATGGGCAGGTGAACTAAGTAGGCACTTCACAAAAGAAGAAATACAAATGACCAATAAATGAATGAAAAAATATCCAACATCATTAGCAATCAGACAGATGCAAATGAAAACTACCCTGAGATTTCACCTAACCCCAATTAGAATGGCAATCATTAAAAACACAAATAATAACAAATGCTGGCAAGGATATGGAGAAGTGGGAACTCTAATACACTGTTGGTGGGATTGCAAATTAGTGCAACCACTTTAGAAAACAGTGTGGAGGATCCTCAGAAGAATGGGAATGAACCTACCTTATGACCCAGCAATACCACTTCTAGGTATCTACCCAAAAGAATGGAAACCAAATTACAAGACTAATGCAAGCATATCTATGTTTATAGCTGCACAATTCACAATTTCCAAACTATGGAACCAGCCAAGATGTCCATCAACAGATGAATGGATCACAAACTATGGGATATGTACACAATGGAATTTTATGCAGCCGTCAAGAAGAACAAAATTACATCATTTGCTGGGAAATGGATGGAATTAGAGAACATTATGCTTAGTGAGATTAGTCAATCACAAAAAGTGAAAAGTCGCATGCTCTCCATAACATGCAGAAGCTAGGGAGAATAGGGCATAGGAGGGATTCCAGACAAAGATGGAGAAAACCTCAGATGAGTAAAAAAGGCAACCTAAGTGATGGGGATGGGAAGGGGGAAGAGGGAAACACCCTAAATCACAGGATGTACATACACAAATTTATCAAAGTCAACTACCATGCTGAGCACGAGAAGGAGGGAAGGGGGAGGGAATGGGGGTGGGAATTGGGGGAAGGCTAATTGACCAATGTGTGCATGTATACATCTACCACCATGAAACCCATCAAGATGTATGATTACAATGCACCAATAAAAAAAGAAAAAACAATTTAAGTCATCCTAATTTCTGGAATGGTATCTCTAATGATTAACAGAAATGATAAGCTATGTCTTTATCAGCATGATTCAGTGAGATTAAGCCAATGGGCTACAGACAAATCAACTTAAATGCCTCTTTTTGCCTTGAAAAGAATGTTAATGTGTAACAGCTCCTGAGAGAAAAGGTCAAAATACCTTTTCCTTCAGGCTGTATAAACTGCTATAACCACTGTAAGGTGAGCTTTTTATAACATGGTTTGAAATCCCTAGGATCATGATCTATAATTTTTGTATCACAATAAACTTTAAATTTTTGTTCTAACTTGATCTGACTTTATTTTGACAATTTCAATTCAGTGACCCTTCTTTGAGCAATTTGACAAGATGCAATAGAGTTCCAGTTTCTATGGGAAACAGTAAGATAGATAAAACCTCATTACAGTGCAGTTCAAAGAAGGCAGACATTCATCCTGGGCTCATTCTGATACGAGCAGATCATGGGACGAACTACTATGATAAGAAAGAAGAGTGTGGGTGGGAAGAAATAGAAATGGAAAGCATCTTGGATTGCTTTTTAGGACAAGAAATACTTGAACTAGATCTTTGTTATGGTTTGAGTTTGGAATGGTTCCCAAAAGCTTGTGTGTTGAAAGCATGGTTCCCCAATGCAGGAAGGCTCAGAAGTGGAGGTGGTGTGTGGCTTGAGGAAGCGGCTCACTGGGAGAATGGCCTTGGCAACTATATATTCCCTGGATGCGCTCTCTCTCTCTCTCTCTCTCTCTCTCTCTCTCTCCACCCCCTTCCCTGGGTAGTTTTTCTCTGCCATGCCTGGCCACCATGATGTTTCTGCCTTGGAGAAATTGACCATGGACTGAACCTCTGAAACCATGAGCCCAAATAAACTTTTCCTCCTCTAAGCTGTTCGTGTCAGGTATTTTGGTCACAGTGGCAAAAAAGCTGGATAAAGCAGCCTTGAAGCAAAGACTGTCTACAGTCTGTAGAGCTCCTACAGACAAATTTTGCAGGAGGGGAAAGAAAAACATACCCAGCACAGAAAGCAGCTTAAACAGTCATTCAGCATGTGAGATGGAGGCTGTGCTGGATGATCAAGCACAGAGAAGTAAAGATTAGAAAAGCAGGCTGAAAGTATGGAGGCTGTGAGTACTGGCTAAAGAGTCATGCTTCTATTTTTCATACAGGGAGGAGTCAACATCTTCATAATTATTTGCCTTTTTCACTTGGATTTTTTTGAGGGGCGTACTGGGGATTGAACCCAAGTGCATTCTACCTCCAAGCTACACCCTCAACCCATTTGTTGTTGTTGTTGTTTTGAAATAGGGTCTTGCTAGATTGCTGAAACTCTCACTAAGTTGCTGAGGCTGGTCTCAAACCTGCAGTCCTCCTGTCTCAGCCTCCCAAGTACAAGGATTACAAGTGAGCACCACCACAGCTGGCTTTTCACTTGGCTTTTTAATGTAATATTTTCTCATAGACCTCTTTCTTCATTGAATCTGCTGGATTATTTTCTACTTTATTGATTATTAGATCACTCTGAGTATAGCAAGAACAGTGATCATAGAAGGGAAACAATGTGCCTTATTCCAGTGGTTCTCAAGGTGTGGTTCCCAGACCTTCACAATCCGCATCTCCTATTAGCCTGTTAGAAATGCAAATACTGAGGGTCCAACCCAGACCTGCCAATCAGAAATCTGGTGGTTGGGTCCAGCCATATGTGCTTTAACGAGCCCTCCAGGTGAGTCAGATGCACTTCAAAGTGTGAAAACTACTGGCTCCATGATTAAGAGGTGAAGTTTAGAGTCAAAGATTTAGAGCTCAAATACCAGTTCCACCATTTACTAGATGTGGCCCTTGAACAAATCTCCTTAACCTTTCGAAAAATCAATTTCCTCATTTTATAAAGGGTGTGAAAGAGAAGTGAGGATTATGTAAGATACTATATATTACTTAGAAATAGTAAGATCTCTCTACATAGAAGCTATTGTGATTTACAAAATAGGACACTTATGAGAAATTTTGATCTGAATATTTTCATGGATATAAGAATATGTGATACAAATTGTGACAAACCCAATAATTCAAATCTAATATGTGTGTATAAAACAAAGGAAAATCTGTTTTTGTCTCTACAGATTCCTGTCAAGAACTTATTCAGATCTGCTTTTCTTCTGTGATTTTCTGTAAAGCATTTAAGCACATGCTTTTAAATATCACCAGCAAGGCCATTGCATGTGGGCATAATTTTTTATTAGTCAAAAATCTATTTGGGACAAATCTTTAAGTAAAATATCCCTTGGCCTCCAACACATAAAACACACACACACACACACACACACACACACACGGGCGTGGAGAAAGTATCAGAGATAAAGGATGCCTTTTTTATTATGGAAAAAGTCTCAACCAAAAGAGATGTATATGGCAGCTAGTGAAGCAACCCATTAGTGAGCTTTCTGCTTTCTTTGTCCTTTATTTTCTTTTAGTTTTCACATTATTATCATGGAGCTGAGCAATTTGCATGGGGAAAAGCACAACAATGACACTCCTACACTTCTTTCACAGAACTAGGTAAATTGAAAAAATATTCCAAAACATTATTTCATCGGGTGTCAAACACCTGGATGAGAAATCATCTACTACAGAAATCATATATTAAGAATGTAACTGTATTATTTACATGAGTACTAGCTACCTACTTCCATTGGACTAGTATTAAGCAGTGTATTTCTTTTTTTTTTTCAAAATATGTTTATTGGTGCATTGTGATTATACATCTTAGTGAAGTTCAAAGTCATACAAACAAACATACACACAAGTTTTGGTGTGATTCCTTTCAGGTGCTACTGTGATAGTTGGTCTGGTTTGTCAACTTGACCCACCTAAGATCATGTGACTTTGGTTGTGTAACAGCAGATTGAACCGGAAGTCCTGCCCTAAATGTGGGTAGCAGGGTTCTGATAGGTGCAGGACTTAGATAAAAGAAGGAGAAAGCCAAGTGGAGAGAGCGGCAACTCTTCCTGAAGAAAACGCATCTGCTCTCGTCTGAGATCGTCGGCCTCCAACTTCGCCGTTTCTCTGAAGAGCTTCTTGATCTTCTGCTCTCATCTGAGATCATCGGCCTCCAGCCTTCGAACTGAAACTTCATCATCGTTTCTCCGAAGAGCTTCCTTATCTTCACATCTTGGACTGGACTGAACTGGTGGTTGCTTCAATCCTAAGGCTCCAGCTCTTAGACCGCCCGACCAGCTACTGATTCCTTTGATTCTTCACGTGCAGTCGAAACTCAGGACTACATTGTGAGCTGATCTAATAAATCCCTTTTTCATATACTCATTCTGTGAATTCTGTTGATCTAGTGAACCCTGACCAATGCAGCTACCTTGCTACCCACCCCACAACCTACCTAACAGCAAGATTGATAAAGATCCATTCATACATGGGCACAGTGTAATTTGAACTCTTTATTTTTATTTCTTTCTTTTTTGTGTGTGTGCGGTACCGCGGGTTGAACCCAGGTGTGTTCTACCTCCGAGCTCCACCCCCAGCCCTATTTTTTATTCTTTATTTTTGAAACAGGGTCTCAGTAAGTTGCGGAGGGCCTCACTAAGTAGCTGAGGCTGACCGTGAACCTAGATCCTCCAGTCTCAGCCTCCCAAGTACTGGGATTAGAAGCGTGCACCACCAGGCCTGGCTTATTTTTTATTTTATTTTTATTTTTATTTTTTTGCGGTACCGGGGGTTGAACCCAGGGGCATTTTACCTCCGAGCTACACCCCCGGCCCTACTTTTTATCCTTTATTTTGAAACCAGGTCTCACTAAGTTGCGGAGGGCCTCACTAAGTAGCTGAGGCTGGCTGCGAACCCAGATCCTCCTGTCTCCACCCCCCAAGAACTGGGATTACAAGCGTGCGCCACCACGCCTGACTTGAACTGTTTCTTTGTCCAATGTGTTGTGGTAATGCAGAAGATAGGATCAATGAGATCTATGTGATTATTCAGGAACTATGGCTGACAGAACCTCTGCTCTTTTCCATACAAGGCTTCCACGGTCACCCTTAATGTTGACATCAAGTTAATACAGTGGACAAGAGAGAGAGAAAAGTAGGAAAACTTGCTTCCTAGCCAGAAGTAACACACATCATTTCTTTTCATATTCCACTGGTAAAGTGGCCCTCCTAGCACAGTAGGCAGTGCGTCAGTCTCATATTCCACTGGTAAAAACTGGTTCAGCAGTCTACTCTAGGAAGATGTGAAATGTAGTTTCCAGGTGGATATTGGGAAAGTATGGTCTACTTTTCAACTTGTATGGTCTACCTTCCAACTTTTTACCAGATATTCCTATGGTTTAGAAAGCTTTCCTCTCTTCCAGCCTGCTACATCTGTATTGTTGGTGGTGGTGGTGCTTTTATTGTCCAACTTCAAATAATACCACACATGCACATGTTACAGAAGTGCCCTGTTAAAGGTACCAAATTAACACTAACTCTTGTCACAAATCATCCTTCCAATGCCAATGAAAACATAATGCTGCCCACGGGCAGTCTGATGCAGGTACTCCTGGTTGGTTACAGCCCAGGCTGCAGCAGGTTCTGGGACACATGGTCATAGAGGAACTGGGGATAAAATAAGATCTATCCTCTTCTAAACATGACTTGAGCACTTGCTACTGAGTGACACAGGAGACAAGAGCAGTTATAGAGATGTGCTTATTTCTTAATCATGTGGCTTCACGAGTGACACCCTCACCTCCAGTCACATTTTGCTGATAAGAGGCTCCACTTGGATACATATACGAGTGGGTGGAATGAAGTTCCTGGTGAGGCTACCACCACCCAGCAACAGCTCTACACTGTGCAAGTGTAGGCAAGAATCTGTATGAGAGGTCTTTGCTGCTATAGCAAAAATTGTTCTTATACATATTGTTTTTAAAAATTAAATCTCAGACCCATAGATAACTATAAATAAAGATAATGTAATGGACCAATATCCTAGTGAGTGGTACATACTGGGGTTGATTTGGTTTTGTAGAAAAGCAATGCTTATGCACAATGACTCCAAACATTACATAGTTAGACTAGACATGAGCAGGAAAGGGGAAAAAATGGGACGGAATTCAACCAGATCTCATGAGAAGAGATTAGCAGCACAATTCACAATAGCCAAACTATGGGACCAGCCTAGGTGTCTGTCAGTAGATGAATAGATTATGAAACAATGGTATATACACACAATGGAATTTTACTCAGCCATAAAGAGCAAAATTATGTCATTTGCAGGAAAATGGATAGAGTATTAGATTATCCAGTTCCAGAAAGAGAAGGGTCATATGATTTTATTCATATGTGGAAGTTAGAAATTGGTTAACAAGAGCTGGGCATGGTGGTGCACGCTTGTAATCCCAGTACTTGGGAGGCTGAGACCTGAGGATCTGGGTTCATGGCCACCCTCAGCTACTTAGTGAGGCCCTCCACAACTTAATGAGACCCTGTTTCAAAAAAAGAATAAAAAAATAGGGCTGGGGGTGTAGCCCCGAGGTAGAATGCCCCTGGATTCAATCCCTGGTACTGCCAAAAAGAAAAGAAAAGAAAAGAAATTTGTTAACAAAAAGGACCTCAAATAAATAAGGGGAGATACTAAAAGAATAGTGGGAGAGGACTTGGGGAGGAAGAGGGGGAGGTGAAAGGGGAGATTTGATGAAGAAAACAGTTCAAATTATTTCAGTTCAAATTATGTTCATTTATGAAGTTATCAATGCCAATTTTAAATTATGTAAGGGTTGGGGAAGGGAGCAGGGTAGGACCTGGAGAAAAACACACCAAGTGCTATGTGCATGCATGTTTCTATCACATTGAACTCCATTATGGTGTATAACAATATATTTTTAAAAGACTCCAACAGGGCAAAAACAGCACAGACCTAAGCTATGGAGTGGAAAGAGACAGCAAGATAGAGACCTCCCCAAATGCATTTGCATTAGGGGGAAGCGTTTCTAGGCTGAATAAAACTCTCCACGTGGAAGACTCCATGCTGTTTTCCACTCCTGGAAATGGACCACTTCAGATCCTTTCTCTGGAGTGTAACTTCTTTGTCCAGTGCCATTTCTTACCTTGGGGAAGCCACACTTTCTGGACTCTCATAACCCAACCCTTTCTTTGGAATGTAACTCAACTCCCTTTATCACAGCCTTTGTTTATTACTGTGCCCCCACTTCCTAAATAAACCTCTTAAAATCCCCCCATTTGTGCTTTCTGCATGAATTCTTTCCACACAGAGGAGCAAGGACTGAGGTACTACCATTAATATTTATATTAAGGTGGAAATTATTACCCGGTGACACAAAGACATTATTCCAAATGTGTGTCTTTAATGAGAAGTCCAAGCTTTACAGTCATGGGAATTTGGAATAAAGGCTTTAAGCAGGATTTTTCTAACCCTTCATTGTACAGGTGAGGACACTGACGCCCCAGACAACTGAGGTGACAAGAAGTACAGTGCTAATGAAAAGGGTCTCCTCTTTCATTGCCCCTATATTATGTCATCAGGTCATCACCTGAGGCCACCATCAAAACAAAAAAGAACCTGGATTTTTTTTCACTCTTCAGTTTCAGGCTTCAGATTTAGACATTGTCACATAAGAAATCAAGACCAAAAAAAAAAAAAAGAAGGTTGTGAAGGGGAAAGTGTTCTTAGCAAGCAAACAAATTAAAGTAGACCCATCTGTCCACATGTGCATGGAGCATGTCTCAGGCTGTCCCGCTCTTCAGAGCACCTGATAGAATGAGTCCGATGTGCTGAGGTGATACTGTGTGGAAATATCTAACTTTCAGAGGTCTAATGCACTGAATTCTAATGAAACCTGCCTAAAGTGTTCTTTCTTTCAAGGTCTCCAGATCTTTATTATCCAATTCAGGAGAATTTTACAATCGTCTGCCAATAAAAAAAAAAAAAGAATTGTTCTTATCTCAGGCCTTTGAGCTCCTGGTTCCCACTGCCTGATGAAGTAGACTCTTCTAAATATCCCCTGAATTATAACTATGTAATGCCAATTAAACTCAATTCCTACGTTTACATTGGAATGATCATTTTGCCTCAAGGAGGAAAAAACTATTATATATATATATGATATATTAGATGTTTATGAGGGATATTAATTTGTCAATTATTTTATCCTCATAGATTATGTACTATTGTGAATCCCAAAAAGTTTACAAATATTTCTTAGCAAAGAATATTATTAAATACTTATTTTATTTAATAAATAGATGTATGTTTTATAAGTATATTCCAAATACTGTAGCTATCATGATATGGAAATATAATAACTATGTACTTAATTACAACTAAATATGAAGATTAGAGATGTTAATCTAAGAAGTGCTTTGGTAACTATGTTTCGAGAACAGCATAGAAGAGATTTTTAGTATGAACCCACGCCAGAAAACTACCCTTTCTTCCACAGAAGCGTAAATTCCCTCCCTTCTTTTAGACAAATAACACAAACCAGATGAAGAGCCATGAACTCAGAGAAGGAAATAAACAAAATTTTGATACAATGCAGCCAGGTCGAGTAACAGCAAACCTGAGACAGACATTTAGCAAAGCTTGTAAAAGAAAAGAAAATGGGTTAGAAACTCACATAAGAATATATACTGAACTGAAGCTGGAGCCTCGTCTAACTGCATCACCTCAATGGTTAAAACCACTCTTAGTTCCTTGTTTAATTGTCATCAGTCACCACCATTGTAAATTAACTCGTTTTTGTATTTCATTCACTGGTTTCCTGTCTGCCCACCACCAAGAAAACATCAGCCCCATGAGAGCACAAATCTTGCCATCTTCCTTCTCTGCTAGGTCCCCATGTCTAGAACCCAGGTGGAAGCTCAGTCCATACGTGAGGAACAAATGGATGAAACTCCAGCCTTTTCAACAAATGGTGCTGGGAAAACTGGTTATCTACCTGTAGAAAAATGGAACTAAATCCTTACCTCTCACCCTGCACAGGAGTCAATTCGAGATGGATCAAAGACCTGGAAGTTAGACCAGAGTCTGTGAAATTATTAGAAGAAGGCATAGGTTCAACACTCCAACATATAGGCACAGGTAGAAACTTCCTCAACAAGACCTCCAAAGCACAGGAAATTAAAAAAAGAATTAATAAGTGGGATAGCATTAAACTACAAAGCTTCTGCTCATCAAAGGAAACCATCAAGAGCTTAAAGAGAAAGCCGATGGAACGGAAGAAGATCTTTGCAAGCTATCCCTCTGACAGAGGTCTAATATCTATGATATACAAAGAACTTAAAAGACTTTCCACTAAGAAAACAAATAATCCGATCAAGAAGTGGGCAACTGGCCGGGCTTGGTGGCACACGCTTGTAATCCCAGTACTTGGGAGGCTGAGACCGGAGGATCCAGGTTCGTGGCCAGTCTCAGCTACTTAGTGAGGCCCTCCGCAACTTCGTGAGACCCAGTTTCAAAATAAAGTATAAAAAATAGGGCTGGGGGTGTAGCTCGTAGGTAGAATGCCCCTGGGTTCAATCCCCGGTACCACAAAAAAAAAAAAAAGAAGCGGGCAACTGAAATGAATAGACACTTCACAAAAGAAGAGATACAAATAGCCAATAGATACATGAAAAAAAGTTCAACATTATTAGCAATCAGGGAGATGCAAATCAAAACTACTCTAAGATTTCATCTAACCCCAATTAGAATGGCAACCATTAAGAAGTCAACAACAAATGTTGGCGAGGATGTGGGGAAATCGGGACTCTTCTACACTGTTGGTGGGATTGCAAATTAGTTCAACCACTATGGAGATCAGTGTGGAGATTCCTCAGAAAACTGGGAATGGATCCACCATATGATCCAGTTATACCACTACTGGGTATCATACCAAAGGGATTGAAACCAGAAAACTACAGTAATATATGCATACCCATGTTCACAGCAGCACAATTCACAGTGGCCAAATTATGGAACCAACCTAGGTGTCCATCAACAGATGAGTAGAATACAAAATTGTGGGAAATACACACAATAGAATTCTACTCAGCAATAAAGAAGAACAAAATAACATCATTTGCAAGAAAGTGGAAGGATCTGGAGAACATTATGTTAAGCAAGATCAGTCAATCACATAAAAAGAAGGGTCATATGTTTTCATTAATATGTGCAACATAGGGAGTAGTGGGGACATACAAGGGACTCTAGTTGATAATGGAGAACCCTCAGTGGGGCAAGGAAAATGATATAAGGAAAGGGGAAGGGCAAGAAAGAAGCGAATCAGTGGAATTACTATCATAAACAATATGTACATGTGAGAATAAACCAATATCATTCTTGGTACTTCATACGGGTGGGGGGAGGCAGGGGGCACTAAGAGCTGTGTGCATGTATGTTAACATCAAATTGATATTCACTGTGACGTAAGACTCCAGTGCACCAATAAAAGCACGTTAAAAAAAAAAGAAACTCCAGGGCAGTCTGATGTGTAACACGAGGAAAGAGATTCGAGGAACTTGGTTGATCCACGTGAAACAGGAACCTGGGCCACACCTGAATAAAACTAATCTCCTGTTAACTGAACTCATTAGTCTCTTCTTCCTGAATTAACAAAGTATATTTTTAAACCAGCTCTGCAGTAAGGAAGAATTAGAAATTTATGCTGCAAATGTGTGGTATATCATTAGCATATAGATTATCATTTACTGTGTTATATCTAAGCAAGCTCCAGCTGACAGTATAGGGGTGGACATGGCTTTCAATTATGGTATGCTTTTGAGCAATCATAATTAACTCTAAAGTTGCCTTTATAATGTCTTAAAGTGTCATTCTAGGTATTGCAGTATATGGATATCTAGAGTTTGAAGACTAGATTTAAGTAGAAGAGGAAAGGTAGTAGAATATGGTACCCCAAAATATGCCACTTTGGTATAAGTATTGTTTTGAGCTGAAGGCAGTTGAGAAGAAGCAGATATAGGATGACTCTCTGCCCTCCCTCTAGTTTTCTAAAAGAAGGACATAGATTTACAAAATTGTCCCCAGTCTCCTCTCTATCAGGAAAGACAAAGGTTGATCATTGAAGACAACTTCAGACACTTCTAAGACTGGAGATGGTACCAAAGAAATCTATATAGCAAACTTTACTAACTAGCCTTTATCTACCACATATTTGCCTTCCCACAATTTGCTACTCCTACGAACTGAAGGTCCTTATCTTTCGTCTTGTCACTTCCCCAAAAACTTATGATTCTTTGTTGAAGACACTGTGTAAGTTGGAATTCTAAACTACCTCTTTGAGATTTACTCAGTTTTCCCTGATTGTCTCCCATGTATCCATGAAATATTCATGTTAATAAACTTCTGTTTGTTTTTCTCTTGTTAATCAATCTTTCGTTATAGAAGGTCCCAACTAAGAACTGTGAAGAGTAGAGGAAAATTATTTTCCTTCCACACAAAGCTTGACAGTCTTCTAGCTCAGATAGCGTTGAATTCAAATCTACTCACTGTATTTATTTGTTTTGTGTCCTTGATAATTTGTATAACATCTTTGAGTCTGTTTCTTGATCAGGAAGAGAGGTAATAATATTTTATAAGATACAGTGCTTACTTCAGTAGCAGACATTTAATTAGGGCTCAAGAAGAGATAGCTCTTATCATTAAGTTCCCAGCCAAATGCTGCTATGACAAACAAAAAGACATCTTAGATCATTAGCATGAAAACAGAGAAAATTGTGAACACATTATAGGAAGCCATATTGGAATACAGTATTACTCCTATTACTCCTTATATTCAGATAAGATACTTCATAGAGTACAGTCTTGGCTGTACATTTTCTTAGCATGGTTTTGTAAGATCCTGGAAGGTCATCCTCCTAAATCACACTAATTTGGCTGCCACTTTCTGTGAAACTAGGAAAGACCAATAAAACTTCTCAGCCGGGCGTGGAGTGTATGCCTGTAATCCCAATACTTGGGAGGCTGAGACAGGAGGGTCACAGGTTCGAGACCAGCTTTGGTAGCTTAGCGAGACTCAGCAACCTAGTGAGACCCACTTTCAAAATAGAAATAAAAAGGGCTGTGAGTGTAGCTGAAAGACAGAATGGCTCTGGGTTCAATCCCTACTATATAAATAAATAAATAAATAAATAAATAAATAGTTTTTTAAAAAGAAAAAAGTTCTCAGTATTTCTACTCTCCATATATGCTTAATGAATTAGTCAGCAGAAAAAATAGTTGCTATGTTCCAAAAGGTATTGAAACAGGGAAGACATTCAAAACAAG
Organism: Glis glis; assembly: GCA_004027185.1. Classification (NCBI taxonomy): domain Eukaryota; kingdom Metazoa; phylum Chordata; class Mammalia; order Rodentia; family Gliridae; genus Glis; species Glis glis. The sequence continues at coordinate 6,796 of PVJS01032520.1, read as the reverse complement.
ATTAACAAAATATCCTAAGCTTATCTACTGTCAAAGATACTGGATCTCTGTGTCTTAAATCACATCCAGAGAGGTACACACATTGCCTTCTGACTTTCCCTCCCCGCGGTCTGGAGATTGCTACTGTATGTGGGGATCTGATCATCCAGTCTCCTAGGAATTCAAAGAATTTGATATATAATGCAGAACTTTGATATCATAGCCACCTTAGGATTGCTCTAACATTGTAACAGTGATGTTTGATGCTAGCTCACTGCTTTCGATTCATATAAGCTTTATAAAACATACAGGCAGAAAAGAAACACACAACTAATTTTGCTAATTCATTAATATAGATTTATACAGGCACAGTTTTAAACAGAAAATTGATACCAGGAAAATATTTTCAAAATGATGATATTTTGCCAATCAGCTCTTTTCCAGGAATGCTCTTCAGTCTGAGGCTGTGCTTCTCATTCACAGTGAATCCAAGTCTCTTCCCTTCATCTTCGGAGTATCTGGATTTGTCACCCTTCCCATAAAAAAAATTGATTCTAGGAAAAGAAAGAAAAAAAAAGGACTTTAGGAGTTTATGGAGAAAATTACAAAATGAGTTTTCTTAATATTTTGGAATTATTTAGTCTCTTTTCTCTAATGTCTAAGGCAATATCTAATAACAAAACCTTTTTTCCTTTGTCTAAAATACATCATTAGATTACTACTAATCATTTTCTGGCCTTTATGAAGTAAATTAACACCAACAACTTATAATGGAAAATGCATTAGTCCTGCTTTTCATATAGGAAAACAAAAATAAAGTGTTGGGGGGGAGTTCTAAATATAGAGACCCAGTCAGGCAAACATGGTATAATAACCAGCAATGAGCACTGTAGAGTTTAAAGTCTAAGGCGCCAGCAGCCGTCTTCGTATACAGGGACTATAAGCCTGGGGTTAAAAGTGCAGCTTCGCATCTCCCCCTTCAGCTCCGAATCAAAGCTCAGCTTACTCACTGCTAAAAACAATATTTTCATATCACCAGTACTTTCAAATCATCACAGGCATGATATAATATAAAGCAGAAATGCAAGCACTTGTTTCCAGCCATTCTGTGTTTGCAAGTGAAAAGGAACTAAGAACTGGAGGACAGAATAGAAATCAAGGATGTGTCCAATCTAGTCACCTTTCTTTTCAAATATGAAGAGGCTTGCGGTCAATGTCAGTTAGGATCCTCACACCCAGATGTAATGAAGGTCCATTCCAAAAGTGATAAAATAAATTTCACATAATTTTAAAGCTAACTAAAATGATAATGAAATGTATTTGAAGTAAAGTCTTTACTGTTCAGTCCATAGATAGAAATTGCCCTTAGAAGAGCCAATAACAGCCAGGAGTGATGGCACAGGACTATAATCTCAGTACTTGGGAGAATGAGATAGGAGAATCACAGGTTCAAGGCCAACCTCAGCAACTTAGAGAGACCCTGTTTCAAAACTACAAAATAAAATCAGAGGTCAAATGCCCCTGGGTTCAATCCCCAGTACCAAATAAATAAATAAGAGTCAATAACATGGCTTCAACCCATTATTTTTCTTTATATAAATAATTATAATCAGTAATGCCTTGCCTCAAATTCATAAAATTTATTCTGATAAAAAAGAAATTAAATACCCCTGTTTTCAGGTAGATAGGGGCACAGAAATACTTTTCCCAGGATGAGTAATACCTTAAGTCACAATAGGAGTATTATAAAGTATTGTAACTTTATAACGCTATGGCATAGAAAGCTTTTCAGAATTGGGAACTTTTAAAAGTCACTTTTATAGACACTAACCTTATAATTGAAAAACATGGTTTAAAATTTTAAACATTTAAGCCGGGTGTGGTGGCGCACACTTGTACTCCCAGTACTTTGGGAGGCAGAGACCAGCGGATCCGGGTTCGCGGCCAGCCTCAGCTCGCTCTCTCTCTCTCTCTCTCTCTCTCTACCTACTGAGGCCCTCCGCAACTTCGTGAGACCCGGTTTCAAAATAAAGTATAAAAAAATAGGGCCGGGGGTATAGCGTGGAGGTAGAACGCCCCTGGGTTCAATCCCCGGTACCACACACACAAAAAAAATAAATAAATAAAATAAAAATTTTAAACATTTAAAAGTGCAGGACATTTGAAAAAAAAGTCCCATCCTTTTCAATCTGTTTTGCCAAGGAGAACCACATTTTGAATTAGGTCTTCATACAGTCACCAATCTAGTCACTACTAAATTGGGCAGATTGGTGAAATGCCCCTTGACATAATAGCAATGCATTTAGGAGGCGGGCTGAAGCATAAATTTTATTTTTTCCTTTTTCCTCTCCATGCCTCCTTTTTAATACGTGTCCCCCATATTTAATCAAAATATTTATGCAGCAGCTCCATCCGATGGGAGCAACTTTTTTATTATAATATTAAAATGCATAGCATAACTAAAGCTAATGGACAGAACATAAGATTTCTTAATGAATATGCTGTAGGCTATTCTCCCTTCAATCAAAAGCCTGAAAGAGTTCTAAACACAATAATTTTTATTAAGTGTGGAGTACTCTCAATTTCAAAAGCAAGAATCACTATTTTCTCAGAAATGGCCCATTCATGGAGCATCTTTCACAATTTTCTACCCAAAGTCTACAAAGCTGGCCTATACCCTCAGCCTAGAAAAAGAAAAAAGAGTTCTTCATTTTCTTGGAAATTTAATTTAGAGCTTTAGCTAAATATGCTGCAAATATACAACTCACCTGATAGGAAAATCCAAATAATGTATAGAGTTTGCACAAGAGGACTGTTTGGCCAAAAGAAAAATTTAAACCTAGCAAAGTTGGTTGTAGTAAACCTCTAAAACTCTTTTATCCTTATACTTCAGAAATTGTCAACTAAATACATTTTATATAAAGCATGAAGCTATTTAATAGTCCACTATAGTGATACTAAATCACCATTCCCATTAATCTCAATGTTTTCTTCAGTTCATTTGTGAGAAAAAATAAATTACTAAATGTATATTGTTTTAAGATAATAGCCCATTCTACATTTTGTATTGTAACAACTTAAAGTCCCTAATAAATGAATTACCATTCATTTTAAACAATACTTTAAAAGAATGACCCTAGTTTAGAAAGTCTTATGACAATAAAGATCATAAAATAGTGGGAATTGTCATTAAGGCCTGATAGTTCAACATTATCACAAATAAACAAGTAAGTGAATTGTTTTGGGTTTTGAATTTTCACTGATGTTTTACTGAGAGTCTTATATGGCTTTAGAATATAAAGAATCATCAACATGGAAAATAGAGTCAAACATAATTATTCCAAATGTCATTATTTACTTGTGCATTGACACAGCCTCATTTCTCTATACTCAATAATTATATACTAATTGTAAGAAATTAGAGTTATCCAAAGGTTAAAGACACAGAGATCAAATGACATACTCAAAATATATTTTAACACTGATACATCCACTACTGGAATTGAAGTTGTATTAATGCAATCTCAGCAATTCCAAAACTGTTCCACTATTTCCAAAATATAACTTTTTTTTTTTTTGCGGTACTGGGGATTGAACTCAGGGTTTCTACCTCCGCACTACACCCCCAGCCCTATTTTTTTATACTTTATTTTGAAACCAGGTCTCACGAAGTTGCGGAGGGCCTCACTAAGTAGAGAGAGAAAGAGAGAGAGAGAGAGAGAGAGAGCTGAGGCTGGCCGCGAACCCGGATCCTCCGGTCTCCACCTCCCAAAGTACTGGGATTACAAGCGTGCACCACCACGCCCGACTTCAAGATATAGCTTTCAAAAGGGTCACTCACTCAGCATCAGTTTCCTGAAGATAGAGATTGATATATTTCTTAGTGGGCCAATATCAATATCTCTACTTGATCTAAAAGATTCAAATTCTGCGATTAACTGTTTCTTTGCCCTGTAAACCAGTTTATAGAAAGAAAATTTCAATTTTCCTTCTTTTGTTTATACAGTTATTCATACATTTATTTATTTATTTTTTTTTTCAGTACCAGGGATTGAACCCAGGGGCATTCTACCTCTGAGCTACACCCCCAGCCCTATTTTTTATTCTTTATTTTGAAACAGGGTCTCACTAAGTTGCGGAGGGCCTCACTAAGTAGCTGAGGCTGGCCACGAACCCAGATCCTCCAGTCTCAGCCTCCCAAGTACTGGGATTACAAGCGTGCACCACCATACCCCGCTTTCACTTATTAATATTTCTTGATTTATATGTAATCAAGACTTAGTATGTACCAGGCGCAGTATTACAGGTTTCTCATATTTTTGTTTGTTTTTATCATGTTGGGATAAAACCCAGGGCCTTGTGCATGATAGGCAAGAACTCTATCACTGAACTACATTCCCAGTTCTTCACATATTCGTCTATTTATTTCTATTATGGTCAAATAGGAAATAGGAAAAACGTGGCTGAGAAAGTATAAGCAATTTTCCTCCATTACTCGTGAATTGAGCTGGAATTTGAGGCCAGGTCTGACACCCAGTCCACATTCTCAACTTCTGGGAATGCTGATATTTTCTATAAGGCATTTTGCCAAATACTGGGCTGGTTAAGATATAACTTCTCTTCTTCTGGTGCTCAAATGATTTCAGACATGTAGATGGCAAATGGTAGCTTAACTTAGGCAGTACCCCCCACAAAGAATTTTCAAAAAAGGTACCTGTTGGGTTATTCTTTATAATAAACAGAAATGGATGATTTGCTATAAATCGGGTTGGAGTCAGACTCATGATCACAGGGGTGAGTATGCCTATGAAATAAAGGCAATAGTTACTTAGATATTCACATTAAAAAGATCAGTAAAGAAGATAAATTCACAATATTTTCATAGGTGATAAAGGTTATTTTGGTTAAGGAGTTAACATGTGGAAAAGTAATCATTTTCAAAATTAAAGGGAAACTTGCAATAAATTTGAAAATCAAAGTACAGAAGAATAAATATTAGATCACTCATGGAATAATTCTAATCTAACATTTATGTTCAGTGAAGAAGAAAGCTAGACACTAAATTCAATTTAGTGGAAGCAGTTACAAAGTATCATCTTTTAAATAGTAGTTTTCTGCTCACTTTTTATTTACATGGTATGATTTATTCTTGTAATATTTTCATTTTTAACTCCTATTCATACATGTTGGCACTTCATTTCTATACTTCAGGCTCAGTTTCAATTTATCTATTTTGTATTTGTTTTTCTAAAATTATTCCATGAGCTCAGAGCTTTTAGGATTTATATAGAAAATGTGTATGGGGTTTTTATTATGACATTAGAAGTAGAGATTTGCTGCCTTAAAATGATTTACAGTGATAATTCATCATATTTCTCCATTATTGTACTTGTTAATATTTAGGATGGGAAAACATAAATTGTTGGATAGTTTTTCTTTCCTGATTAAATATGTCTATACTCCATTCAGGTATTTTCTTTACCTGAAATGCAATGATTTTGTACAATTCTTTTTCAGATCCAAGGAAAAATAAAATCAACATACATAATCAGAATTGAAAAGCAATCAATATAACCTTGGGAATCTAACATAAATGGCACTCTTCTATCAAGAACAGCAGGGCCCATGCTGCCTAGACTGCCAGCAAATATAGGCTCCTGTCTGAATTATTGAAAATAATCAGAGAAGCCAAGTGAGCCTTGCTCCCGGTCCCATTTGCAGTGAGCACTTGTCCTGTCTTGTTCTTGAGCAAGCCCTGAGCAGATCCTTCAAAGTCAAATGCTCAGGCTGACTATTCTGAGGCAAGGCATCATGACCACTGCCGACTCATATTGCCTTTCCTTAATGATTGCTGGAGAATTCTAGACTTAACAACAAGAGGCAGTGGGAAGTAGCAGAATGAGCTCTGAATTTGAAGTCAGGGAACCTGATTTTAGTTCAAACTCTGCTGTCAATTAATAGTATGACGTCATGCAGGTGACTTCACATAGCCGGACCTTTTCCTTCACCAACACAATGAGAGGAGTGGACAGTGACCTTTAAGGACTCTTCCAGTTTTGTGTAAAAGCAGCTGGAAAATTGATCTACATGAGTCAGCAACCTCATCCAAAGACATCCTTTTGATTTCTCCCAGGACTTATGTGGCCCATCACTACAATCTGAGTTTCTTGAGCACAGCAATACAAAGCCCTTCAGGAGATAACAAAATGGTAATGAGAGCCCAATATGTCCCACACAGATGCCAAAATCCATCTGCACCATGTAGCACTACAAATCAGTTGAGAGATTACCAAGCAGCTAAGAATTTTTGAAAATTTATCAGTACAATATTCTAAATCATGCACATTTTTAAAACATTGATTAGAATCCAGGTAGTATACACCGCCGGCCCCAGAGCCACCTGGGCCGGGGCGCGCCCGCGTCAGGTACCGGACACCCCCGGGCGTCTCCGCGCGCGCCACACCGCCGGCCCCAGAGCCACCTGGGCCGGGCCGCCCCCGCGCCAGGTACCGGACACCCCCAGGTGTCCCCGCGCGCGCCACACCGCCGGCCCCAGAGCCACCTGGGCCGGGGCGCCCCCGCGTCAGGTACCGGACACCCCCGGGCGTCTCCGCGCGCGCCACACCGCCGGCCCCAGAGCCACCTGGGCCAGGCCGCCTCCGCGCCAGGTATCGGACACCCCCAGGCGTCTCCGCGCGCGCGCCACACCTCCGGTCCCTGGGCCACCTGGGCCGGGCCGCCCCCGCACCAGGTACCGGACACCCCCAGGCGTCCCCGCGCGCGCCACACCGCCGGCCCCAGAGCCACCTGGGCCGGG
>PVJS01032519.1:0-13972 GCA_004027185.1 Glis glis | reverse complement strand
TATTTATCTTACACTTCCTGCCAAGTAAAGTGATGGACATGAGGAAAAATCATGGCTCTTTTTTGGATCTTACATGCATTTGTGAATCTAATGAAAGCTGTGGACCCTCTCCACAGAAAATAGACACAAACTGTTGCACATGCTGTTAAGAGACTTACAAAGCTGTTCTGAGCCTCTGTGGGCTCTGCGGGCTCCATGGATTTTGGTGTCAGGGAAGCATTGGGTTTGATGTCAGGACACCTGTGGTCTTGGCTCATCTACTAGTGAGACTTATGATCTTGGGTAAGTCTTTTATCTTCTTTGGGCATCAGCTCTGTTTCCCTTTCCTGAAGGGCTGCTGTGAGACTTACATAAGTTAATAAATGTAACAATGTCTTCAAAAGTTTGGAAACATAGAAAGCAGACTGATATTGTTTGATAGATTTGTTGATTCACACTTTTGGGAGAGCAGATGAACAACCTTTTTGAGCAGTAGTCTAATAATCGTCACTATGGTTGGTTGAATAATACTTAGTGTTTTCTATGTGGCCATTGGGTAGATAGCCCTAGGTGACTGTATAGTTAGTCATCCACACTGGGACAGGTGCTTAGAGGGTGGAATGGGGTACTCTCCAGCTGCCTGGGTCATGCTTTAAACAGCCACACGTGGTCATTTCAGTTAGCCTCCGTATTTCTAATTATCGTAGACCATTATTATCTCCTAAACTTGTTGGAAAGGTTGAGCACCTTCCTCAGGTTCTCATGTAATAAGTAGTAGTTACATTCCAAAGCCCAAGCCCTCCTGTACTGTGTTAAGTATTAAAGAAGAAAGCGATGTGTAAGAAAAGCAAGTTCTTTCCTAATAATATGTCATAACCCACTGTACTCAGAAAACATCTTTACACACCTCACCTGCTGTTCCACCAGGCAAGGGCCAGAGACACTCACCATCAGCACTCTTACCTGTTGTTCCCCTTGCTTTCCACAGGGTGCCATGACTCCTGGAATCCCCATCTTTAGTCCAATGATGCCTTATGGTACAGGACTAACGCCACAGCCCATTCAGAATACCAACAGCCTGTCTATTTTGGAAGAGCAACAAAGGCAGCAGCAGCAGCAGCAACAGCAGCAGCAGCAGCAACAGCAGCAGCAGCAGCAGCAGCAACAGCAACAGCAGCAGGCAGTGGCCGCTGCAGCAGCAGCAGTGCAACAATCAGCACCCCAGCAGGCAACACAGGGGGCCTCTGGCCAGGCCCCGCAGCTCTTCCACTCACAGACTCTTACAACTGCACCCTTGCCAGGCACTACACCCCTGTACCCCTCCCCCATGACTCCCATGACTCCCATCACTCCTGCCACACCAGCCTCTGAGAGCTCTGGGATTGTACCGCAGCTGCAGTGAGTACTCGGTGTTGGGTGTGCCTCTTCCCTGTGCCAGAGGAACTCTGGTGATCTTTGCTTTTGGGGGATGGGTGGGAGCAGCACAGTGGTGATGGTGAGTCATGATTGGCTTCCTCCTTGACAGCAGGAGTGAAGTTGCATTGGAGAGTCCTGAGTGGTGTGTTGGTGTAAGGGCCTCCAGTGTTCAAGCTGGCTGATTGCTGGTGGGGATGTTTCCCTGCGGCTGATTTGCTGGCACAAGCTGATGTTCTGTAAGGCTAGTCACAGTGTGAGCACAGGTCATGGTGGTCATGTTTCCCTTTGTTTCCACTGTGAGAGATACATACAAATCTTTGAAGATCTGTGTCCTTCCCTCAAGGTGAGGGTAGTGTTTTTTGTCCTAAATGAGGTTTTCTACCTAAATGAAGTAGGTCCTATATGTAACAGGGTAGGTAGGTCAGAAAAAAATCTCTTCCGGAAAAACCGGCAAATATTTTCAGATACCAGTCAATGAGCAGTATGTAGCCTTTATTCCTAGGAACCTTATGGCTAAATTAAAGGGTTATTTGCAATCACAACATTATATCAGTTGTCTTCTTTCCCCCCTTTTCTTCTCTGGTGTTTCCTGTTTTCACTTAATTATCCTGTTACATAGATGATTGTCATTTATAATCCATCTCTGATCATTTTTAGAACTAAGTGGTGTGTAGTCAGAGATCTTGACTACTACCCAAATACCCAAGAGTTCCTTCTCTAGTTCTATTTAACCCCATACAATTTAAAAAGCAATAATTTTAATTTTAATGGTTTTAGAGAGATAAGCCCTGTTAGCTCACCTTTGTCTCCATTGTTCCCAGCTGTCTTGCATGCTGGTTTGACTTCCAGGGGCATTCAAGTTTGCATTTCCAGTTAAATCATAAATTATAACCAGTTTGAAATGGATATTTGTTTCTGATATTCCATAGGACATCAGTTAGACATATTACTGAGTTTGTACTATGTAATAAAACCCTATTGGGTGGGAGTTCAGTGGCCTCTAAATTTTGTAGGCTTATGAAAAATTGAGATAAATATAGCTGGGCATGGTGGTTCACGCTTGTAATCCCAGTACTTGGGAGGCTGAGACAGGAGGATCACAGATTTGCAGCCAGCCTCAGAAACTTAGGGAAGCACTCCTCAACTTAGTGAGACCCTGTTTCAAAATAAAACAAAAGAAAATAGGGCTAGGGGTGTAGCTCAGAGGTAGAATGCCCTGGGTTCCATCCCCAGTACCACAAAAAAGAAAAGAAAAAAATATATATGCATTTACCAATTATATGATTAAATTTGTGACAGATGTACCAGAATTTACTTGATATACTTCATAGGTGGATAAATGCTGAAGTATGTACACAAAGGGATGGAAGGAAAACACTCAGGCTAACTGGCTCTAAAGTACTGCTTTCTGGGCCGGGCGTGGTGGCGCACGCTTGTAATCCCAGTACTTTGGGAAGCAGAGACCAGAGGATCCGGGTTCACGGCCAGCCTCAGCTCTCTCTCTTTCTCTCCCTCTCTCTCTCTCTCTCTCTCTCTCTCTCTCTCTCTCTCCTTAGTGAGGCCCTCCGCAACTTCGTGAGACCTGGTTTCAAAATAAAGTATAAAAAATAGGGTTGGGGGTGTAGCGCGGAGGTAGACCGCCCCTGGGTTCAATCCCCGGTACCGCAAAAAAATAAAATAAATAAATAAAGTACTGCTTTCTGACAGTACAAGAAAAGGAACCAGAACCAACAGTGATCTAGAACCTGTCCATGTGTGTATGTCCATCTGGAATCAGAATTCTCAGGATGGCAATTATTACAGGTCCATGTATGACAGTTGGTGGGCAGCTAATTGCATTCAAAGGGCATTGTCCATTTTAAGTCTATATACTTTAAAAACCAGGAAAATATAGAATAAAAATTTGAGTATGCTATGTTTTTGTTTTTATTAGAGTTTTAAATAAAGTTGTAAGTTATTCATGAAATGATTAAAGAATACTAAAGAATTAAAAGGGTCCTTTCGACCCAGATGGCTAATGATGATGCTATTTATCCTGATTTACTGAGGCTAATCAGAAGAAAAAGCATTTTTTTTCCTTTGCTAAAGAAAGTGAATTTTTATTCTTCCAAAAGAGAACTTATTTTGAAAGGACTGAGAAAGTTTTTGCCTGTTATTTTCATTATATTTGGTGACTTTTTGGAGTGGGCTGGTGTTGATGGTATTTCAGAGCTCAGGGACCAGAGCACAGTTGGTCAAGTGAAGACTCGGGTCATGGCTCTGGAGACAGACACAAGTCTTGGCTCTGCCACTTGGGAGCCCTGTACATGCTAAGCACAGTACACTCCCTGGAAGCCTCAGTTTTTGTGTCTAAATGTGGTAACGTTAGTACCTCCCAGTGCATTGTGAGTACTGGGTGAGGTAATCTTTGTGAGATGCATCTACGTGGTATTTGTTAAGCACTTCATAAACATCAGCAGTCTTAAAAATTAAAGCCGAGTGAAAGAATCAGATTCCTAGATCAGCATTTAATACCTCCTGTATAGCAGTTAAATAATTTAAATAATCACATTTTCTTTTCAAATTTCTTGCAGAAATATTGTATCCACGGTGAATCTTGGTTGTAAACTTGACCTAAAGACCATTGCACTTCGTGCCCGAAATGCTGAGTATAATCCCAAGGTCAGAGTTATTTTCATGTATTTCAAACTATATAGTAAAACTAGAATTTTCTTTTCATAGTTCCTAAGTCAGAAAGTTTGTGTTGTGCTTAAGTTTGTTGGCACCAACAAAATGAGGATCTAGTGTACAATATGTGTTGTTTTTATCTTGGATGTTTAGTGAACAGAACTTCATTCAATTTGTATTTTGTTGAGTACCTGCTATGTGTAAGTCCCTGGGGATATAGCAATGTGTAAGGTAAACTAAATTTATATGTGCTTAATCACAAGGTGGACCACACAAAGCTGGTCCATATCTATTATGTTATTAACCACATAGCTAGAATGCCATGATGAGTAGTCTTTACTTCAATAATCCTATGGGAGTGTTGGAAGGGGGCATATGGATGAAACAAGATTGGCCAAGAGTTAATCATTGTTAAAGTTGAATAATAAGGACAAAAAGGTTTATTATAATATGTTTTTCTACCTTTATGTAACTTTTAAAATTTTTTCTAATAAAAAGATGATGGGAGAAAGCTCCATAAGGTTTCTGATGTTAAGATAGCAGCCTGAGTATATGTTAAAGGCTTCTGTGCCTGTGCCAATAGAAAAGATTGCTTTACACAGTAAACATTGCCTTAAAAAATGAGTGGGCATTCTTAAAGTCCTAGCCAGAGCTGGCCTGGGCACCTAGATCTGGAAAAAGATGACTGGGTTGAGGAGCTGCTGCTGCAAGAAGCAGCTCCCTGAAGTGGGCCTGTAAACCTTTATACCAGGGAAGCCGGCACTGAATTGGTTTCCTCTAACAAAGGAAAATAAGTCTTATATAAGAAAAAGAAAAGAAGGGGCAGAGGAAGCAACTTGGGACACTTTCTGAAACAGCTATGCTTTTCACTCTTGGGTACACTACTGACAGCTGGTGGCTAGCAGGAGGCCGGGAAGACTGTTCTGCCTTTGTGCAGCTGGACAGGGCGTTAGGGACACAGTGTTATTTATGGAATATCCAGACACTTTGGGAATTTACCTGTGAGTTAGACGTGCCTGTCAGTGTCAGTGCCACGTCTTGGTTTTGTCAGGTTAGCACTATATCCTTTGCCGGTGTATCTCATTTCTCTCCTTTTGGTTAAACTCCCAACTCAGGTTGAACATGAGGGCTTCATGCTTTCTCCTATAATTCTATTAGTTGAACATCATCTTGAAACTATGGCCATATAGTAGCATTTCAGTATCTGAGGAGAGGGGAAAAGAGCACCAATTTAAAATATCGCTAGGAAACATGTGGAACCTATTTCATGTTGAATTTTTAAGTTGGCTAAAGATTAACCGGGAGAGTAAGTACCAAGAATTACCTTGGTCATGCCGGGCGTGGTGGCGCACCCTTGTAATCCCAGTACTTTGGGAGGCGGAGACTGGAGAATCCGGGTTCGCAGCCAGCCTCAGCTCGCGCACGCGCTCTCTCTCTTTCTCCCTATCTCTCTCTCTCTCTCTCTCTGTACTTAGTGAGGCCCTCCGCAACTTCATGAGACCCGGTCTCAAAATAAAGTATAAAAAATAGGGCTGGGGGCGTAGCGTGGATGTAGAACGCCCCTGCGTTCAATCCCCGGTACCGCAAAAAAAAAAAAAAAGAATTACCTTGGTCACTTTTACCAAGTTTTGGGTTTTTTTGTTTGTTTGTTTGTTTGTTTGTTTGTTTGTTTTAGTATTGGGAATTGAACCCAGGGGCATTCTACCTCTGAGCTACACCCCCAACCCTATTTTTTATTGTTTATTTTGAAACAGGGTCTCACTAAGTTGTGGAGGGCCTCACTAAGTAGCTGAGGCTGGCCGCGAACCTGCGATCCTCCTGTCTCAGCCTCCCAAGTACTGGGATTACAAGCGTGTGCCACCACGCCTGGCTCAAGTTTTTTTTTTTTAATCTGTCAGTTAATTTATTTTTCTACTTTTTCTCTCTCTTTGTGAAATGTTTATTCAGATAATAAAAGATGAATTAGGTATTGTACAGATTCTCACTTGGCTGGGCAGTGAGTCGTTGTGGACGATACTTTTATCTGGAATTCTCTTAGCTAGTGAATTTATGATAACTTGTTGGGCTTCTAAAGCTCTAGTTGTTTCACTTGCTTTAGTTTTTTTCTTCTTTTTTTGCGGTGCTGGAGATCAAACCTAGGACGTCATGCATGCTAGGCAAGTACTCTGCCACTGAACTACATCCCCAGCCCCTTACTTGTATTTTGATCCATTGTCTAGTTTATATGTTTTAGTTCAGGAACTTGGAGTCGGGGTAGGAATTCTTATACAAACCATTGATATCCAAGTCCTTGTAACTTTTTTTGTAAGTTACTACTTCAAAGTCTTAATGAGATGTGTTATTTAAGGTTTTTGTTTTGAATGCTTGGAAAGCTGGATAACAAATTTAATAGTGGGGCAAATAGCAAAAAAAGGTTAGTATTAAAGGGAAGAGCCGGGCATGGTGGTGCACTCCAGTAATCCCAATACTTAGGAGGCTGAGACAGGAGGATTGCAGGCTTGAGGGCAACCTCAGCAACTTAGCGAGGCTCTCAGCAACTTAGCAAGACCTTGTTTCCAAATAAAAAAATAAGATAAGTCTGGGGGTGTGCCTTGGAAGTAGAATGCCCCTGGGTTCAATCCCCAGTACCACCCCCCCAAAAAAAAAATAAAGGGAAGAAGTAAAAAAAGAGGCAGTAAATAATGTAATTGAAGTTTGTTGTCCAGTCCTGGTCTTGGTTTGGAGGTGTGGGAAGGAAGCTATGTTTTCAGGGGTCTTCATCTTTTGGTGAGACTGAGGTTGATCTCCAGACAGAGTGGATAAGTGCATGTAAACTGGGAAAAGAATCTGTGCCTGAACCTGATGCCTGAAAATAGAATTTTGGTTAGGAATATCAGAGACAAGGCTTTACTTTCAGCAGTTTTGAGGCTGGTTTCTACTGACACCTCTTCTATCACCCTGTGCTGCCTGTGTGTCATGTGGAGGTGTATGCAGAGAAGTTTTCTTCAGGCAGGTAGGTGGCATTTCTGTAGCTTACATGTGGCTGTTGGGCCTATGGCTACATATAGGATATTAGTTGATGGTACTTGACAAGGTGAGGCTGTGATAGGTGGAGACTGTTAGGGGCAGCAAGGCCAGTTCTCATAGTGATAAGTGGTGGTACTTTTGAGGGATGAATCGCCTTGTCATTAGGGGTAGGAGTAAGACTAGACTGAGGACAATAAGGCTCCTTTTAGAAACTTGGACTGTTTTACCATTGGCATTTTAACAGAAAGAAAGCTTCGGCAAACCACAAAAGTTATAGATTCTTATAAAATCTGTCCAAGTTTTGTAATCTGGGCACTGAATAAACTTTGGTGGGAGCCTTGCCCTACTTTACAACTTTTCTGGCTTGTGCTGTTTGAAGATCAGGCAGCTCTTGGGAACCCCTGGAGCTTCTCAAGCCAGCTCTCTTACCCACGTTGGTGGAGGCTGAACCCATCAATATGTATCTTGGTCTCTGCCCTGTACCTTTTGGTGGTGGTGCCTTCTTGGGCTTTTTTTTTTTTGCAGTACCAGGGATTGAACCCAGGGGCTTTCTACCTCTGAGCTACATCCCCAGCCCTATTTTTTTTATACTTTATTTTGAAACCGGGTCTCACGAAGTTGCGGAGGCCTCACTAAGTAGCTGAGGCTGGTCGCGAACCCGGATCCTCCAAGCGTGCGCCACCATGCCCGGCTTCTTGGGCGTTTTTGCACACACGTATAAATCAGATTTGTAGGTGGTTTTGGATGAAATCAAGCCATTTTGAGATATTTAAATAAAATAAAGAGAAAAGACAACTAAAGTTTCTGTTCCTCCCTTCCACTGGTAAAAAAGATAAATTATCTTTGTGATTGTCTTGACAGCAAAATCGAGTGAGAATGCTGGAGGGCAGGTGGAAAAGCCACTTTCCCAGAAAGGCGGCATTCCTTCAGAAATTTGGGTTCCTCTAAGTGGTTTTTAATGCTTCAATTGGGTGACCAGTTTTATTTTCATAATGACATACCATAAAGGCTTATCGTGTGTGTGTGTGTGGTGCTGGGGCTTGAACCCAGGGGTGTTCTACCTCTGAGCTATATCCCCTAGAACTTTTTGTTTTTTGTTTTGAAAGTTTGAAACAGGGTCTTACTAGGTTGCTGAGAGTCTCACTACTTGGTGAGGCTGGTGTTGAACCTGTGATCTTCCTTTCTGTCTCAGCCTTCCAAGTACTGGGATTATAGGCATGTTCCACCATGCTCGGCTAAGGCTTATCTACTACTAACACAGATAGTTATTTGTGAACATCTAATAAGATGACTATCTTAGTAGAATGAGCTTTTGGTAACAATATTTTATGTATCCCCCCCCCCCGGGATTGAACCCAAAGACATTGTGTCTCCGAGTTACACCCCCAGCCCTTTATTTATTTATTTATTTATTTATTTATTTATTTATAGAAATAGGGTTTCACTATGTTGTGGAGGGCCTCATAAGTTGCTGAGGCTGGCTGTGAACCTGCAATCCTCCTGTTTCCGCCTCCCAAGTACTGAGATTACAGGTGTGTGCTACCATGCTGTGCTGGTAACAATATTTTGTAATAATACTTAGAAGCTACACTATATCAATATAACATAGGCCTTGATCATTTTAAGTATATAAGTCACAGCTTACTCATACTAGGATTTCTTGTCAAAGCAAAACATCAGTCAGAATGATGCAAGTTTACATTTATTTTGTTAGTCAATATTTTTTTAAGGGAAGGAAAATACCTAGATTTAGATTGAGTAGTATTTCAGTTATAGATATTCCTCAATTTACGATGGAGTCATATATCATTAATTCCAAAATGTACTTGCTACAAGTAATCCACCTGACATCTCAGTGTGGCCCATGGCACACTGTGGAGCACTGGTTGTTTCCCTCATGATTGTGTGATTGGCTGCAAGCTGCCCTCACTGCCCCTGCCTAGTGTCTTGAGAGAGTATCATACCACATATTGCTAGCCCTGGAGAAGATCAAAATGCAAATTGGAACTATGGTTTATATTGAACATGTATTGCTTTTGCACCTTCATAACGCTGAAAATTCCTAAGTCAAACCATTGTAAGTTGAGCACCAACTGTATATAGGAAGCAGACAAAAGAATCATATGTATGTGTAGTGATAGCATTTTTGCCAGTTATAGCAGATGACTAAGCTGGATACATTTTCACTGTGGGGAAAGAAATGTTCAGTAATGTGCTTGGGGTGTGTTCCTAAGTCCCTGAGACACAGCATATTCTTATGTAAAGTGAGAATTATTTAGCATAAGTAGAAACATCACAGTGGCTATACTAACCAGTTAGAAACTAGAACAACTCATTTAGATTTGGGGACATTTTAGTTAACTGAGCTGAGCTAATTAAAGTATGGAATACATTGAAGCTGGACATGGTGGCACACGCCTGTAATCCCAGTACTGGGAGGCTGAGACAGGAGGATCCCAGGTTCCAGGCCAGTGTGTGGTAATTTAGCAAGATCCTATTTCAAAATAAAAAATAAAATAGGGCTGGGATGTAGCTCAGAGATAAGAGTGCTCCTGGGTTCAGTCCCTAGTACCACACATATACATACACACACACATAGACACACACACAGAGGAATACAGAATATGCCTAGTTATTTTAGGACCTCCTTAAGATGAAACATCTTTATGGTTTCCCAATGGCCATTTAGGAAAATGCAAAGGTAAAAGATGTTAAAGGGATCTAACAGTTGTAGTATTTTGAATTTAGAGAGAGAATTTAAGAAAAAATAAAGTCTATCAGAATTATTGAATTTTTTGTAATTTAAAGGTTTTTACCTTCAACTTTAAAATATGTCAATCTATAAAATAAGATAATGTGTGTATCCTGTTGAATTTACAATATTAATAAACTAACAATTTCCTTAATGAGACAAAAATATATCTCCTTGACTATATTGTACCTCACCCATTTCTGTTATTGCCTTTAGCCAAAACAATCCAGTTTTGTTTCCTCCAGACATAAGGAACAGTAGAAGGCAGATAACCAACAACTATAGCTATTGGTCTATCAGTATGCATTATATATCCCTTTTATGATTGTTTGAAATGGCAAAGCTTGAGTGTGTATGTTGACATTGTCCAAAAACATTTATCCTTAATAGTTATTACACAAAAATAAGAGTAATGGGTATGCAAAAACTGTGTAATGACTTTTTTTTCTCTTTATCTTGAGAAATTGTCCAGGTATTCAAAAATGTTTTGTTACTTGTCTAAGATCTCCAAAGAAGCTAAGGGTCTGGAAGTCACCATAGTCTCTCACAGTAAGGCTCACATGGAGCACTGTAGGATTAGTCCTCTGTCTATCACAGTTTTACTGAGTTGAATGCATCATTACAATTTTGTAATTTCTTTTTTTTTTTTGCAGTACCGGGGATTGAACCCAGGGGCGTTCTACCTCCGCGCTGCACCCCCGGCCCTATTTTTTATACTTTATTTTGAAACCGGGTCTCACGAAGTTGCGGAGGGCCTCACTAGGTAGAGGGGGGGGGGGAGAGAGCGCTGAGGCTGGCCGCGAACCCGGATCCTCCGGTCTCCGCCTCCCAAAGTACTGGGATTACAAGCGTGCGCCACCACACCCGGCTACAATTTTGTAATTTCTAATCAAGTGCTAGTTGTTAACTGACCAATAAAAATAGTAGAGGAAATTTAGGAAATTCAAGATCATTTGGCTTTTCTTTGGACATACCTGGTTTCATATAACCTACTAACTGAAGCCATTAATTCAGTTCACCATTGAAATATTCTTCCCATGAGTTACAATTTTAGGGAGAAAAAGTGTTTGAAGCCCCAACATGTTTAAAACATAAAAAGCAAGCCAGGTGTGGTGGCACACATTTGTATTCCCAGTACTTGGGAGGCTAAGACAGGAAGATCGCAGGTTCGTGGTCAGCCTCATCAGACTCTGTTTCGCAATAAAAGAATAAAATTGGATGGAGGTGTAGCTCAGAGGTAGACTGCCCGTGTCCCATCTCCTATACCACAAGAAAAAAAAAACCATAAAAAAAATAAAAACTTTTGTTGTTTGTTTTTTGGTACTGGGAATTTAACCCAGGGCATTCTGTCTCTGAGTCACATCTCCAGCCATTTTTCTTTCCTTTCTTTCCTTCCTTTCCTTTCCTTTCCTTTCCTTTCCTTTCCTTTCCTTTCCTTTCCTTCTCTTCTTTTCTCTTCTCTCTTTTCCTTCTGTCTTTCTGTATGTACTTATTTATTTTCAAAATATTTTATTTTGAAACAGGGTCTCGCTAGGTTGATGAGAGTTTCCCTGCTTGCTTAGGCTGTCCTCAAATCTGCAATCCTCCTGTCTCAGCCTTCCAAGTACTGGGATTACAGGTGTGTGCCATCGCACAAGGCTTCCAACCCTTTTTATTTTTTTATTTTTAATTTTTTTGGTGGTACCAGGGATTGAATCTAGGGGCATTCTACCTCCGAGCCCCCCCCCCCCAGCCCTATTTTTTTATTCTTTATTTTGAAACAGGGTCTCACTAAGTTGTGGAGGGCTTCACTAAGTAGCTGAGGCTGGCTGCGAACCCAGATCCTTTGGTCTCAGCCTCCCAAGTACTGGGATTACAAGCGTGCACCACCACACCCGGCCAGCCCTTTTTATTTTGCTTAGTTGCTGAGGGTATTGCAAGTTGCCGAGGCTGGCCTCAAACCTGGGATCGTCTTGTCTCAGTTCCCCAAGTACAGGTATTACAGGTATACACCACCACACCTGGCTCATTAATACTGTTTTTAAAGGTCAATTGGGAAACCAGGTGTGGTGGCACATGCCTATAATCCCAATATTTGGGAGGCTGAGGCAGGAGGATTGCAGGTTTGAGGACAGCCTCAGCAATGTAGTGAGACTCTCAGCAACCTAGCTAGATCCCGTTTGAAAACAAAAAAAGCTAATAAAGGTGTAGCTTGGAGGTAGAATTTCCCTGGGTTCAATCCCCAGTAACTAACACATAGACACACACGCACGGTGAATTGGAAATAGGATCTTACTTCATTACATATTGATATGCTCTTAATCTGATTTATTAATCCCCCTTGGAGGTAGAAAAGGCTTACTAGTTTATTTGCCTAAAAATTCATACATAAAATTTATAGTTACAGATGGTAGTCATACAAGCAACAAATATAAGGGGAAAAGGGTTTTATTGAGAATGTAAAGAACAGGGCCAGGAGTGTAGACCTGTGGCACAGTGCTTGCCTAGCATGCATGACTCCCTGTGTTCCATCCCCAGCACCTCAGAACAGTAACACACCAACAAAACCAGAATACAGATAATCAAGTTTTCCAACCATCACTTTGCTTTGTATGGTGGGATATGTATGTGAAAGAATACACAGACCTCTGTATAACTTAGTCATAGTTGGTTAATTTGTTCTGTTCCCTTGTTAATGTGTTGTGAGAATCCTGTATAGGAATATAGGACAAATATTTTGATAAATGTATGTACTAGGTTCTAGCCTTTAGTTATGATACTCTTTGTACTTTCTAGTTCTCCTAATGAAAACCAGCAGTTTGGATGACCTCATTAATGCTTCTCTTTGACCCTTTCAGCGGTTTGCTGCTGTGATCATGAGAATAAGGGAGCCACGGACCACAGCACTGATTTTCAGTTCTGGAAAAATGGTGTGCACAGGAGCCAAAAGGTACTAAGGCATCCACTCTCCTGGACTGTGAGTTAGGAAAAAAGGAGGCATCTTGTGGTTTCTAGGTTATTTGGCTAGCACTGTAACATGTTTTGTTGAAATGGTTGGTTCCAATCACTTCAGACAGTATGGATTTCACTTCCTTAAAATCACTCATGAGTTTGATATACATTACAGTGCTTATCTATACAGTTTAGTTGCATTTTATGTGCAATGTAATGCAACATCAAAACTATTAATAAAGATGTAAACAATTTGTATAACAAATTTGTGAAGAAATATTGAGTCCCAAAATGCTAAAGCTGATGTTGTGAGGCATTGCAAACCTTGCCGGGTCTGGCATGTGGCAGCACCATGTGTATGGGCCACAGACACAGGCTGCCCCTCACTGGAACTAGTTTTAATTCTGAGAGCTTGAGTTAGGCGGGTCCTAAGGAATGCACCTGTTATGAGATGGCACTACTTGTATTCTGCATCTCTTTGGAGTGATCCTTTCTGAATGTTGGTGCTCTAGTTCCAGACTGTTCTAAATCTGGGTTGACAGAGCCCACATACTTAGTATAAGTTGAAAACTTCTTATAAGCTGAGAGGAAGATCAGTAACATTAGTTTAATGAACTAAAACTTTAAAAATAAAAGATTAAGCCGGGCGTCGTGGCGCACGCTTGTAATCCCAGTACTTTGGGAGGCGGAGACCGGAGGATCCGGGTTCGCGGCCAGCCTCAGCGCGCGCGCATGCTCTCTCTCTCTGTCTCTCACTCTCTCTCTCCATCTCTCTCTCCCTCTCTGCCTAGTGAGGCCCTCCGCAACTTCGTGAGACCCGGTTTCAAAATAAAGTATAAAAAAAATAGGGCCGGGGTAGCGTGGAGGTAGAACGCCCCTGCATTCAATCCCCGGTACCGCAAAATAAATAAATAAATAAATAAATAAATAAATAAATAAATAAAAGATTAAGTTGCACTTAGAGGTGTCAACACGTAGAGGGCTATGGAAGTTTTTGCTTATTCTGAACTTTGAATTTTTTTTTTTTTTTTTTTTTTGCGGTACCGGGGATGGAACCCAGGGGCTTCTACCTCCGCGCACCACCCCCGGCCCTATTTTTTTATGCTTTATTTTGAAACCGGGTCTCACGAAGTTGCACAAGGCCTCACTAGGTAGAGAGAGAGAGAGAGAGAGAGAGAGAGAGAGAGATCTCGCATGCGCGCCGCACATGCGTGCTGAGGC